>CAXIWF010001120.1:0-15433 GCA_964036045.1 Eutreptiella sp. 'Long Island Sound 2002' | reverse complement strand
ATTTTCTGCATGAGGTTTAACGATCTTCCGATGATTCGGATGACTGACTTGGCAAAATTAGGACTCGCAACATTTTCAACATCCCGTTGTTTGCCCATTGGGATGTTTAGGATATTTAGGATAATTAGGATATTTTCTCCGTCAGCACTTATGATATTTTTATTCTTAGATTTTTCATGTATAGTAATGGCAAATTCCTCATCACAACCGTACTTGTAACCACTCTTAGGATATTTAAGATATTCCTTGCTGTTATCGAAGAAAGTGGAGTACTTAGCACATTAAAGATGTTTGCTAGCCCCAACTTTCAGTCCCAAAAGTTGAGGACATTTAGGATACTTAGGATGTTTTTTGCACAAATTAGACAGTGTTTTTAGGCTAAGGCTAACCGTTTTATCCATCTCTTTGACAATGACCCATCGCAACATGTTTGCCAGGTCAGGAGGTTTAGGATAATTACATGCCCAGAGCCACACAAAGTACTTGGGATATTTGGGATATTTTTGAGAACAAATGTTCAGTCAGTTGAAGATATTTAGGATATTTTCTCCAACAGGAGTTAGAATATCGTTCTTTTTACATTTTGCATGTGTAGTGATGGCAAATAACTCATGACAACCGTAATTGTAACCACGCTTAGGATATGTAGTATATTCGTTGGTGTTATCGAGGAATATTCAGTACTTGGCATAGTTAGGATGTTTCCTAGCCCTAACGTTCTGTCCCAAAGGCTGGGGATGTTCAGGATACTTAGGATGTTTTTTCCACGCGTTAGACAGAGGTTCTAGGATAAGGATAACCTATTTTTCCATATCTTTGACAATGACTCATCGCAACATGTTCGCCTGGTTAGGACTTTTATGATAATTAGGATCATTAGGATCTTTTCTGCATTCGGACTTAGGATCGTTTCTCAAACACGACTTAGGACATTCGTTGGCGCGCTTTTCATTTCGTACGGGTTAGCCATCGGGATGCGCAGCCTTGATAGATCTATGGTTGTGTAGAAGATTGTGATATTGTATTTTAAACTCACTAGGATATTGGGGACATCTGGGATGTTTCTCAAAATTGGTTAGGACAATTTGATCCCATACCTCATCTGCTATGGGTTTGACATTTTGGTAAGTTGTTGAGCATCGAATCATGCAGTACTTTGGCAGCCGCGGTTTTGTAGCACACAGGACACATGCAGTGTTCTGTTTCCAACAGACAATGGTATGTACAAAATTTGTAACATCGTCACGCAACAAACTAGGATTTTTTGAACCGTGAAGTGGACCACTTCGACATTCCTTTTTGCGATAGTAATAGTGATACGTCTTTACTACCTGCAATATCACTGCGTCAAGATTTTTGCGGACAAAAGAGGTTGAGGAAAGTTGCAATAGTTATGATAATTTGTGGCTTACAGTTTAGAATGTATTTCCTGCCTTTGAATTATGGCTAGATCGAGCATTTGGACCATTCATATATTCCCTCAAGGAGCTAGGGTTGTTGAGATTCCTCGTTCAGCAAATTTTTGAAATCCTTTTTAGCCTTTGCGTACAGGCCTATGCGGGTTACACAGAAGGATTTCCCGAAGGTATGTGGCATTGTAGAGGCATGTGCACATTTGGAATCTCTAAGATTCTTGTCCAGGAGGGGGGCGGGATGGTCTCAGCACACTCAGAGGAAGATCTAGCTCCTAAGAAGGTGCCATGGCGGCCATGTGCGAAAAACATGAGCTTCAATGAGACCTTTGTTCTGCACCATGGAAGTTTTTGGATACAGCTTGCAATAGACAGCACTGCGCACAAGACACAACACATTGCTCACAGCACGACATGGTGCAAAGAATACAAAACAAAACTCCCAGCAAAGCTGACTAGAAGCCCAAAAAACAAGCTGTCCCCAGGACAACACTCTCCATACAGCGTATCACTGTGCACATCGATCGGCAACGTCACCGAATGCAACAGATTGGAAAAAACATCGTGTTGAGGCGGATGGGGGAGGGGTGGGTGTTTTTGAATGGGGTGTTGGAACATGAAATGGCGGGGTACCGTGGCCTGTGCCGGGTTGGGTGGATGCGGTGGGATGCAAATGTGAATGTGAGCACATTGGGGGGGTTGCAAGAAAGTGCAGGTATGGCGTGTTGATGCGGATGGGGGAGGGGTGGGTGTTTTTGAATGGGGTGTTGGAACACGAAAGGGCGAGGTACGGTGGCCTGTGTGGGGTTGGGTGGGTGCAGTGGGATGCAAATGTGAATCCGAGCACATTTGGGGGGTTGCACGAAAGTGTAGGTATGCCGTGTTGAGGCGGATGGGGGAGGGGTGGGTGTTTTTGAATGGGGTGTTGGGACATGAAAGGGCGGGGTACGGTGGCCTGTGTGGGGTTGGGTGGATGCGGTGGGATGCAAATGTGAATGTGAGCACATTTGGGGGGTTGCACGAAAGTGTAGGTATGCCGTGTTGAGGCGGATGGGGGAGGGGGGGTGTTTTTGAATGGGGTGTTGGAACATGAAATGGCGGGGTACCGTGGCCTGTGCCGGGTTGGGTGGATGCGGTGGGATGCAAATGTGAATGTGAGCACATTTGGGGGGTTGCACGAAAGTGTAGGTATGGCGTGTTGATGCGGATGGGGGAGGGGTGGGTGTTTTGGAATGGGGTGTTGGGACATGAAAGGGCGGGGTACGGTGGCCTGTGCCGGGTTGGGTGGATGCGGTGGGATGCAAATGTGAATGTGAGCACATTGGGGGGGTTGCAAGAAAGTGCAGGTATGGCGTGTTGATGCGGATGGGGGAGGGGTGGGTGTTTTTGAATGGGGTGTTGGAACACGAAAGGGCGAGGTACGGTGGCCTGTGTGGGGTTGGGTGGGTGCAGTGGGATGCAAATGTGAATGTGAGCACATACGGGGGGTCGCACGAAAGTGTAGGTATGGCGTGTTGATGCGGATGGAGGAGGGGTGGGTGTTTTTGAATGGGGTGTTGGGACATGAAAGGGCGGGGTACGGTGGCCTGTGTGGGGTTGGGTGGATGCGGTGGGATGCAAATGTGAATGTGAGCACATTTGGGGGTTGCAAGAAAGTGTAGGTATGGCGTGTTGATGCGGATGGGGGAGGGGTGGGTGTTTTTGAATGGGGTGTTGGGATATGAAAGGGCGAGGTACGGTGGCCTGTGTGGGGTTGGGTGGGTGCAGTGGGATGCAAATGTGAATGCGAGCACATACGGGGGGTCGCACGAAAGTGTAGGTATGGCGTGTTGATGCGGATGAGGGATGGGTGGGTGTTTTTGAATGGGGTGTTGGGACATGAAAGGGCGGGGTACGGTGGCCTGTGTGGGGTTGGGTGGATGCGGTGGGATGCAAATGTGAATGTGAGCACATTTGGGTGGTTTCACGAAAGTGTAGGTATGCCGTGTTGAGGCGGATGGGGGAGGGCCGGGTGTTTTTGAATAGGTGTTGGAACATGAAATGGCGGGGTACCGTGGCCTGTGCCGGGTTGGGTGGATGCGATGGGATGCAAATGTGAATGTGAGCACATTGGGAGGGTTGCAAGAAAGTGCAGGTATGGCGTGTTGATGCGGATGGGGGAGGGGTGGGTGTTTTTGAATGGGGTGTTGGAACATGAAACGGCGGGGTACCGTGGCCTGTGCCGGGTTGGGTGGATGCGGTGGGATGCAAATGTGAATCCGAGCACATTTGGGGGGTTGCACGAAAGTGTAGGTATGCCGTGTTGAGGCGGATGGGGGAGGGGTGGGTGTTTTTGAATGGGGTGTTGGGACATGAAAGGGCGGGGTACGGTGGCCTGTGTGGGGTTGGGTGGATGCGGTGGGATGCAAATGTGAATGTGAGCACATTTGGGGGGTTGCACGAAAGTGTAGGTATGCCGTGTTGAGGCGGATGGGGGAGGGGTGGGTGTTTTTGAATGGGGTGTTGGAACATGAAATGGCGGGGTACCGTGGCCTGTGCCGGGTTGGGTGGATGCGGTGGGATGCAAATGTGAATGTGAGCACATTGGGGGGGTTGTAGGAAAGTGTAGGTATGGCGTGTTGATGCGGATGGGGGAGGGGTGGGTGTTTTTGAATGGGGTGTTGGGACATGAAAGGGCGAGGTACGGTGGCCTGTGTGGGGTTGGGTGGGTGCAGTGGGATGCAAATGTGAATGCGAGCACATACGGGGGGTCGCACGAAAGTGTAGGTATGGCGTGTTGATGCGGATGAAGGAGGGGTGGGTGTTTTTGAATGGGGTGTTGGGACATGAAAGGGCGGGGTACGGTGGCCTGTGCCGGGTTGGGTGGATGCGGTGGGATGCAAATGTGAATGTGAGCACATTTGGGGGGTTGCACGAAAGTGTAGGTATGCCGCGTTGAGGCGGATGGGGGAGGGGTGGGTGTTTTTGAATGGGGTGTTGGAACATGAAATGGCGGGGTACCGTGGCCTGTGCCGGGTTGGGTGGATGCGGTGGGATGCAAATGTGAATGTAAGCACATTGGAGGGGTTGTAGGAAAGTGTAGGTATGGCGTGTTGATGCGGATGGGGGAGGGGTGGGTGTTTTTGAATGGGTCGTTGGAACATGAAAGGGCGATGCTGCCATGGACATCTGAACTGGCTTTGCCAGGCAAAAACATTTCCAGCCGCGGTGGCTCCATTAAGGTCCACCGCTCGCTAGTAAAATTGGGGTAAAAATCGGCTATGTTTTTCGCTACACAGAGGGGGTGCTGGTTGTACCATGCACTGCACCACGGCCTCCTAACATCTTTGCAATGAGGTGCACTCCACAGCTGCCCTCCCCTCTATCATTACATCACATTCCAAGCCATAGTTGCTCACCCGGGATGCTCCCCTTGCTGGTCTCTCTGGTGATTACCACAAGTGTAGGTACGGCGTGTTGATGCGGATGCTGGTGTGTGGTTCTTTTTGAATGGGTTGTTGGGACATGAAAGGGCGGGGTACGGTGGCCTGTGTGGAATTGGATGGGTGCGGTGGGATGTAAATGTGAATGTGAGCCCATTTGGGGGGTTGCACGAAAGTGTAGGTATGCCGTGTTGAGGCGGATGGGGGAGGGGTGGGTGTTTTTGAATGGGGTGTTGGAACATGAAATGGCGGGGTACCGTGGCCTGTGCCGGGTTGGGTGGATGCGCTGGGATGCAAATGTGAATGTGAGCACATTGGGAGGGTTGCAAGAAAGTGCAGGTATGGCGTGTTGATGCGGATGGGGGAGGGGTGGGTGTTTTTGAATGGGGTGTTGGAACACGAAAGGGCGAGGTACGGTGGCCTGTGTGGGGTTGGGTGGGTGCAGTGGGATGCAAATGTGAATGTGAGCACATACGGGGGGTCGCACGAAAGTGTAGGTATGGCGTGTTGATGCGGATGGAGGAGGGGTGGGTGTTTTTGAATGGGGTGTTGGGACATGAAAGGGCGGGGTACGGTGGCCTGTGTGGGGTTGGGTGGATGCGGTGGGATGCAAATGTGAATGTGAGCACATTTCGGGGGTTGCACGAAAGTGTAGGTATGCCGCGTTGAGGCGGATGGGGGAGGGGTGGGTGTTTTTGAATGGGGTGTTGGAACATGAAATGGCGGGGTACCGTGGCCTGTGCCGGGTTGGGTGGATGCGGTGGGATGCAAATGTGAATGTAAGCACATTGGGGGGGTTGTAGGAAAGTGTAGGTATGGCGTGTTGATGCGGATGGGGGAGGGGTGGGTGTTTTTGAATGGGTCGTTGGAACATGAAAGGGCGATGCTGCCATGGACATCTGAACTGGCTTTGCCAGGCAAAAACATTTCCAGCCGCGGTGGCTCCATTAAGGTCCACCGCTCGCTAGTAAAATTGGGGTAAAAATCGGCTATGTTTTTCGCTACACAGAGGGGGTGCTGGTTGTACCATGCACTGCACCACGGCCTCCTAACATCTTTGCAATGAGGTGCACTCCACAGCTGCCCTCCCCTCGATCATTACATCACATTCCAAGCCATAGTTGCTCACCCGGGATGCTCCCCTTGCTGGTCTCTCTGGTGATTACCACAAGTGTAGGTACGGCGTGTTGATGCGGATGCTGGTGTGTGGTTCTTTTTGAATGGGTTGTTGGGACATGAAAGGGCGGGGTACGGTGGCCTGTGTGGATTGGATGGGTGCGGTGGGATGCAAATGTGAATGTGAGCACATTTGGGGGGTTGCACGAAAGTGTAGGTATGGCGTGTTGATGCGGATGGGGGAGGGGTGGGTGTTTTTGAATGGGGTGTTGGGACATGAAAGGGCGGGATTTGTGGTAAACAGCGGAGAGACCAGCAAGGGTAGCATCCCGGTCGAGCAACCATGGGTTGGAATGTGATGTAATGATAGAAACGAAGGCATTTGTGAAGTGGAATGCATTCTGAAGGTGGTAGGAGGCCGTGGTGCAGTGCAAAGTATACCCACCACCCTCCTTGTATGGCGAAAAACATCCCCAGTTTTTACCCCGATTTTACTAGTGAGCGGTGGACCTCTTAATGGAGCTGCGGCGGCTGGACAATGTTTTGGTTTGGCAAAACCGGGTTCGGATGTCCATGCCCTGATCCCAGAGACCTCACCAACGCCATTGGCTTGGGGCACAGAAGCCGTGGATACATCCTGAAGGGGTCCCTTGGGTTGCCGACTATGCCTATGGAGAACTACCCAGAAACATGCCTTTTTTTTATGTATGGTTTGTGGTAAATAGCGGAGAGACCAGCAAGGGGAGCATCCCGGGTGAGCAACTATGGGTTGGAATGTGATGTAATGATAGAGAGGAAGGCATTTGTGAAGTGGTATGCATTCTGAAGGTGGTAGGAGGCCGTGGTGCAGTGCAAAGTATACCCAGCACCCTCCTTGTATGGCAAAAAACATCCCCAATTTTTACCCCGATTTTACAAGTATTTTACTACATGGTGGGGCACATCCTGCGGCACATGGTGGGGCACATGGTGGGGCACATCCCAGGGCACATCGTGGGGTTCACAGTGGGGCACACTGTGGGGCACATCATGGGGCACATCAATTGGCATTTGGCGGGCACATCGTGCGGCACATGGTGGGGCACATGGTGGGGCACATCATGGGGTCACATTCTGGTGAGCATTGAGGGGCACATTCTGGGGCACATCGTGGGCCACATTGCGGGGCACATCCTGGGGCAGTGCGGTGAAAGGTGGTGTGGTGTGGTCTAGCGTGGTGTGGATTGATGTGGTGTAGTGTTTCTTCCTTTTGTGTGGTGCCATGTGAGGAACATGTTGTAACCGCTGCATAGTGGTTGATCTTGTTGTAACTGCGAAGCCTGTAGCCTTGATGCCCCAGGGGTCGTAACGCCCGACACTGCCCCTGATATCTCCGAACCCACATAACCCTCTTCAGACCCATATCCAGCTTAGGGGAGCGACATATGCGAAGCACTTGTAAGTCCTTTGAACTCCATGGTGGAATATGAAGAGTACGAAAACCCGGTCTACAAAAATGGAGCAGACATAGAATCTCAATGCGCATTCATCGCACATAATGACACAACGTGAAATCATTCGAAATAATTTAAATAAATCCGATTGGGAAATCACGAAAGACAAATGCGACTCGACGCGCGCTCACAGGCGACATCTGGCGGCGAACGGAAAACATGAAAACAAGCGGAAAATTTACTGCACTAATGTACATCTGAGAATCATTGAAATTCTGATCACATCAGTGTATAATTGAGTGCTGTCAGTGCTGCCGTTACACATGTGTGGTGCACTGGTTCAGGGCTGTTTGTGTTGTCTTGAGGCCTCATTCCATAGGCGAGGTGGTTTGTGAGTGCCAAAAGAATGCATCCTAGTAGGTTACTTTTGCGTTCTAAAATATCCCAAACACCCGATCATTTTTTTGGGAAAATATCCTAATTATCCTAAAAAAAAGGGTTACGGTTAACCTTAGCTTTAACGGTAACCATTTTTTAGGATAGTTAGGATATTTTTGGTCCTTGCCTGGAAGAATATTAAGTACTTGGGATATTTTGGACATTTTTCAGCAGGAGGTTTCAGTCTAGATGAGTCAGCTAGGGATATTTAGGATATTTAGGATATTTTTGCATGACGTTTTAGGATCTTTTCTCGCATTTAGAATATTTGTTCTAGCGAGGTTGGGATGTTTTTGACGATTGCTTATCACAACATGTTCAGCCTGCGGTTGTTTGTCCATTACGATGTTGAGGATGGTCCACATAATGAGGATATTGTCTCCATCAGGACTTAGGATATTTTTGGCAATGTACTCATCACAATGGTAGCTGTAACCCTTCTTCGAATCTTTGGAATATTTCTGGTGTTATGCCCAAAGCTACATGAAGTACTTGGGATATTGAGGATATTTTTGAGCAAGAACGTTCAGTCAATTGAGGATATTTGGGATATTTAGGATATTTTCTGCATGATCTGAGAGAATGGTGCTGATATTCAGGATGTTTGGTCTGGCGAGATTAGGAAGTATTTGACACGTGCTGAGCACAACATTTTCAGCATCCTGTTGTAGGCCCATTGGATGGTTCAGAATATTTAGGATAATTCGAATATTGTCTCCTATAGGACTTATGATATCTTCCTTCTAGCCATCGCTACTTACTCATCACACCAATAGCGGATACTTACAATATGTTCGATGATATGCCCCGAACAATATTACGTACTTAGGATATTTAGGATGTTTTTGAGAAAAGAAACGAGCCAGGTCAGAACATTTGGGATACTTAGGATATTTTCTGCATGAGGTTTAACGATCTTCCCGATGATTCGGATGACTGACTTGGCAAAATTAGGACTCACAACATTTTCAACATCCCGTTGTTTGCCCATTGGGATGTTTAGGATATTTAGGATAATTAGGATATTTTCTCCGTCAGCACTTATGATATTTTTATTCTTAGATTTTTCATGTATAGTAATGGCAAATTCCTCATCACAACCGTACTTGTAACCACTCTTAGGATATTTAAGATATTCCTTGCTGTTATCGAAGAAAGTGGAGTACTTAGCACATTAAAGATGTTTGCTAGCCCCAACTTTCAGTCCCAAAAGTTGAGGACATTTAGGATACTTAGGATGTTTTTTGCACAAATTAGACAGTGTTTTTAGGCTAAGGCTAACCGGTTTATCCATCTCTTTGACAATGACCCATCGCAACATGTTTGCCAGGTCAGGAAGTTTAGGATAATTACATGCCCAGAGCCACACAAAGTACTTGGGATATTTGGGATATTTTTGAGAACAAATGTTCAGTCAGTTGAAGATATTTAGGATATTTTCTCCAACAGGAGTTAGAATATCGTTCTTTTTACATTTTGCATGTGTAGTGATGGCAAATAACTCATGACAACCGTAATTGTAACCACGCTTAGGATATGTAGTATATTCGTTGGTGTTATCGAGGAATATTCAGTACTTGGCATAGTTAGGATGTTTCCTAGCCCTAACGTTCTGTCCCAAAGGCTGGGGATGTTCAGGATACTTAGGATGTTTTTTCCACGCGTTAGACAGAGGTTCTAGGATAAGGATAACCTATTTTTCCATATCTTTGACAATGACTCATCGCAACATGTTCGCCTGGTTAGGACTTTTATGATAATTAGAATCATTAGGATCTTTTCTGCATTCGGACTTAGGATCGTTTTCTCAAACACGACTTAGGACATTCGTTGGCGCGCTTTTCATTTCGTACGGGTTAGCCATCGGGATGCGCAGCCTTGATAGATCTATGGTTGTGTAGAAGATTGTGATATTGTATTTTAAACTCACTAGGATATTGGGGACATCTGGGATGTTTCTCAAAATTGGTTAGGACAATTTGATCCCATACCTCATCTGCTATGGGTTTGACATTTTGGTAAGTTGTTGAGCATCGAATCATGCAGTACTTTGGCAGCCGCGGTTTTGTAGCACACAGGACACATGCAGTGTTCTGTTTCCAACAGACACGGGTATGTACAAAATTTGTAACATCGTCACGCAACAAACTAGGATTTTTTGAACCGTGAAGTGGACCACTTCGACATTCCTTTTTGCGATAGTAATAGTGATACGTCTTTACTACCTGCAATATCACTGCGTCAAGATTTTTGCGGACAAAAGAGGTTGAGGAAAGTTGCAATAGTTATGATAATTTGTGGCTTACAGTTTAGAATGTATTTCCTGCCTTTGAATTATGGCTAGATCGAGCATTTGGACCATTCATATATTCCCTCAAGGAGCTAGGGTTGTTGAGATTCCTCGTTCAGCAAATTTTTGAAATCCTTTTTAGCCTTTGCGTACAGGCCTATGCGGGTTACACAGAAGGATTTCCCGAAGGTATGTGGCATTGTAGAGGCATGTGCACATTTGGAATCTCTAAGATTCTTGTCCAGGAGGGGGGCGGGATGGTCTCAGCACACTCAGAGGAAGATCTAGCTCCTAAGAAGGTGCCATGGCGGCCATGTGCGAAAAACATGAGCTTCAATGAGACCTTTGTTCTGCACCATGGAAGTTTTTGGATACAGCTTGCAATAGACAGCACTGCGCACAAGACACAACACATTGCTCACAGCACGACATGGTGCAAAGAATACAAAACAAAACTCCCAGCAAAGCTGACTAGAAGCCCAAAAAACAAGCTGTCCCCAGGACAACACTCTCCATACAGCGTATCACTGTGCACATCGATCGGCAACGTCACCGAATGCAACAGATTGGAAAAAACATCACATGGCACAAATCATTGTCCGCGTCCGAACGGGCCAGCAACGAACAGATTCGGCCGTTAAGCGCCGCACATGGGGCACAATCAGACAAAGATACCCTGCAAACGGGGAACCAGGGCCCAAGTAAGCAAGAAGCACACACAAATGGGCCGACAAAATGTGACCGCGGCCTCAACTGCGCGCATGCACCCCCCCACCCCACCCCACCCCATTGTCTCCTGCGCACAAGGGACATGGACAAACCCTACTCCCCTAGGGGGGAGGGGCGGAAGGGGCGGGGCAGCGCATGCCGCGATACCACCAGGGAAGGAAGGGCAGGGTGTTACGCAAAGGGGAGGGACATGTGTGCGGATGTGTGCGGAGTAAATGATGGGTGCTGAGCTTGAGCCTATGATCCGGACTCCAGTGGGAAGGACTTTGGTTTTGGAAGGAGATTGGCCCATTGGCCTCCACAAAGTGGCGCTGAAAGCACCAAAGCTGCCTAGTAAGGAGCGAGTATATACCGAAAAAAAATAGACACTCAGAAAGTGTGCCTCCAAGAAGGGTGTGCGTAGCATAACGTCCTTGTGACAGCGCCCTTATGCGAACGCATTTTGGAAGGGGGGTTTTTCGGACCCCCCACCGCTCGTTAGGACCCCCCTCCCCCATAGCTCGACGCCACCGTCTCGGATTCGCAAAATGAGTGACGTTTTGGACTCAGCGACCCCGAAATAGGGGGGGTTTACTGTGTCAATAGCTCATTTTAGGATATGGGTGACTATTACCGACTCGGTAGGCTCTGCCCGTTCCTCACCACGAATGGGGATACCCCTTTTGGGGTGGTGTTAGAGCAGGACCCCCTGGGGACCTACATGGGTAAACTAGTACCCCCCCCCCCTATTTTGATGTCGCTGAATCCGAATATCAACTCAGATTTGGCGGTTGGGGCGGTTATTACCGAGTTTTTGGTCGCGCGCGCTCCATTTGGACCCCCTCATATCTCGACGCCACTGTCTCAGATTCGAAAAAAAATTGCATTTTCGGAATCAGCGACCTCGAAATAGGGGGGGTACAAAGATTTTCACGTCGATTTGGTACAATTTGCTATTTTTAGTACTTTCGGGGAGACTGTATACTCGGTAGGATCTGCCTGTCTAGGAACGGGCAGATCCTACCGAGTCAGGGGCAATAAAAAAGCGTACAGCACCCAGTGTTCCCAAGTGGTCTCCCACCTCAGTACTAACTGGGCCTGACTAGGCTTAACTTCTGAAATCGGACGGGTTTAGGTGTGTTCCCAGTAGTATGGCTGTACGCATTCGTCATGCGCGGACGCCCGGCTTGCGGGCGGGGAAAAGGGGGGGGGTGGACCGCATCCGAACGGGCCAGCAACGAACAGATTCGGCCGTTAAGAGCCGCACATGGGGCACAATCAGACAAAGATACCCTGCAAACGGGGAACCAGGGCCCAAGTAATGAAGAAGCACGCACAAATGGGCCGAGAAAATGTGACCGCGGCCTCAACTGCGCGCATGCCCCCCCCCCCCACCCCACCCCACCCCATTGTCTCCTGTCTTTGTGGGCCATCTCTTCAGCTTGAGGTTTATGAACCTCTAGAGGAGACCTAGGAGGTCACACTCATGCTGTCAGGCTCCATGATAATGCATAGACGTTGCCCTGGGGGGGTGCCTTGGGTTGCCGACTATCACTGAAAACAGCCATCCTGAAAAGGCCGAAAAGTTACGTAGTAGAACGGTGAAATTTGTACAAAAAAAAGGTTTGTGGGCCATCTCTTCAGCTTGAGGTTCAGGAACCTCTAGAGGACACCTAGGAGGTCACATTCATGCTGTCAGGCTCCATGACAATGCATCCACGTTGCCCTGGGGGGGTGCCTTGAGTTGCCGACTATCACTGAAAACAACCATCCTTGGGGCCAGGGTTGGCTGCTGCCTTGGGCTTGGGTTCGGTCCCATGTGCCTGAGTTTGCGTCCCAAATGAATGTATTGCCATGCAACACACATGAATGTTGTCCTCCATACCTCAATAGCATGCCTATATGTCTACCCCAGCAATGCCTGGCCCTTGTGAATGGGCTCCCACCCCCTGGAGATCCCTTGTTCAGGGAGAGTCCAGGGTGGTGGGTCAGGCTGCAGAGTGTAGGCCACAAACACAGAACGTGTTCCCATGTTTTTGTGCCCGAAAACTTGGAAGATTTTAGGAAATTGTTTTATGCCTATACGTCTACCCCAGCAATGCCTGGCCCTTGTGAATGGGCTCCCACCCCCTGGAGATCCCTTGTTCAGGGAGAGTCCAGAGTGGTGGGTCAGGCTGCAGAGTGTAGGCCACAAACACAGAATGTGTTCCCATGTTTTTGTGCCCGAAAACTTGGAAGATTTTAGGAAATTGTTTTATGCCTATATGTCTACCCCAGCAATGCCTGGCCCTTGTGAATGGGCTCCCACCCCCTGGAGATCCCTTGTTCAGGGAGAGTCCAGAGTGGTGGGTCAGGCTGCAGAGTGTAGGCCACAAACACAGAACGTGTTCCCATGTTTTTGTGCCCGAAAACTTGGAAAATTTTAGGGAATTGTTTTATGCCTATATGTCTACCCCAGCAATGCCTGGTCCTTGTGAATGTATTTTTTTTTGGGGACAGCAAATGAAAAAAACCGTCAACTTCCTGTTTCCTGGAAAAAAATTACACGAAGGTACCACAAAAAAAATTCACAAAGGGTCATTCGCATCCCCAATGCCACCAGAATCGGCTGAGATTATGCACCCTGCTTTTTCCATTGCACCCGCACTGCTGTAGGAATTCGCACCACTTTGCACCCCTACTCCTACATGAATCCACTAATTTATTCAGAAATGCAACCAGAATTGAGTTCCAAACCCTAGCTTTCACAAATGCAAAAATGGGTTGAACACACATGCTGCCCCTACTCTCGCCAATACAAAAATTGTCTAATCATGCATTCCATGCCCGTCCTGATTGTGTATCAAACATGTTGTTCTTGCATCGCATGCTTTTGCCAATGCACAAAGCTTTTAACTTGCAACCAATGCCTTATCAATTGAGGTTTTCCGCTTGCCCCTGCAAAAGACATGGCTTGAACATACAAATGTTTTGGTGTCTGTTGTTTGGTCATCATTTTTGCCAGCCAAGTCCTGTTGTAGCGAAGTGTGTTGCATCAATTCTGCTCCAAACTGCAATGGCATGTCCCCAACAACACTGGACTGTCTTGGCATCAGTGAAAGTAGGAGGAGGAAAAAACAAGCATTGTTCAATAGTGTCCACAAATAGAGCAAGCAATAGGGAACATTCCACACAGGCTCACCATGAAAAACACCACATATTTTGGAAAAAAATAGTCATGCTGAACACTGGCAGCAAACATTGACCAAAATACAATGCACCAATTTTCCGACTTGTGCAGGCAGCAACGAAAATGTCATAGCAATTGGCCATGCCCGGATGTATTTCTACAAGCGTCAGCGCGCTGTCTGTGTGTTCGTTGTGTGTCAGCGCGCATCATAGGTGTCCATTGGGTGTCAGCGCGCTGTCTGTGTGTGTCAGCGCGCTGTCTGTGTGTCACTTGTGTGTCAGCGCACTCTGTGTGTGTCACTTGTGTGTCACGCGCTCTCTGTGGTCATTTGTGTGTCAGCTCTGTGTGTCAGTTGTGTGTCAGCGAGTGCTCTATAGACTCTCACTAAGTTGACTTGGGGCGCTCTGATACATGGGCTTCACTCAAATGGGTATATATAGGGGTCGTACATGGTGTATTCTGTAAGTGTATGAGTGCAAGTGTGGAAGTGTGTCCTTCAGGTTCGCTCTGGCGAAGGAGTTGACTGCACATGAGCAGCCAAAATAGGCTGATTGACTTGAAATGGTGATGGATGATCACAAAGATGAAATTCTCTCAAAGAGTGAAAAATGACCAAAATCGACCCAAAACTCACCTCGAAAACACCCAGGCGCACTCGGAGTGCCCCAGCAGCGCCGTGGCGAACGACGGAGGGCGTCGCCACGCGTCGCAGCTGTCGCTTGCGACCGATCCTGCCAAAAATGGCACATTTGGCCAGAAACAGGCCAAAAAGGTCTAAAAACCCAAAATGGGCCAGGATGAAGCCCTGAAACTGGGCAAGACGCTGGAAGAGAGCCGTCGACACACAATACCAGTGTTGACGAGTGCCACGAACGCACTCGCGCGTCGAAAAGCTACGACAAGCGTCGCCGACAGAAAAAGAGAGCAAAATTTGAAAATTTGCAAAATTGAAGAATTGAAACAGAATTAGCTGCTACAGGTGGCGCAGGACAGTCAAACGCTGTCAGCGCAGCGTAGAGCGTCACGTTGTGAGCGCCGTAACCCTGTCCGAGCGCGTCGCCAGGGAACAGGGACTCTGATTCGCAACAAAATATCAAAATCCAACTTCAAACTTCAAAATTGCTTCAAGAACACCAAAATGAGAGAAACAAACACCTTGTGGACCTGTACTGTACTCCCCAAATTCCAACAAAAGGTAACAAACCAGGACTTCGTTCATTTGAATACGATGTCTCCACTCGCGCTGTCTGTGTGTTCGTTGTGTGTCAGCGCGCTCTGTGTGTGTCAGTTGTGCAACACAACAGTTATGATGCAGGTTGACACGGAAACCGCACAACTCTTTCTCGAAATCAAGGCAAAATGTTCGGGGACTCCACAATGGTGAAATGTGGCCAACGACCAAAAGATTCACCCATTCACGGACCGTGGGGTAGGAGAGGCACAGG
>CAXIWF010001119.1:60585-102279 GCA_964036045.1 Eutreptiella sp. 'Long Island Sound 2002' | reverse complement strand
CACAGGTACACAGGTACACAGGCACACAGGCACACAGGCACACAGGTACACAGGCACACAGGTACACAGGTACACAGGCACACAGGCACACAGGCACACAGGCACACAGGTACACAGGCACACAGGCACACAGGCACACAGGTACACAGGCACACAGGCACACAGGCACACAGGTACACAGGCACACAGGCACACAGGCACACAGGCACACAGGTATACAGGCACACAGGCACACAGGTACACAGGTACACAGGCACACAGGCACACAGGCACACAGGCACACAGGCACACAGGCACACAGGTACACAGGTACACAGGTACACAGGCACACAGGCACACAGGCACACAGGTACACAGGCACACAGGCACACAGGCACACAGGCACACAGGCACACAGGCACACAGGTACACAGGTACACAGGCACACAGGCACACAGGCACACAGGTACACAGGTACACAGGCACACAGGCACACAGGCACACAGGCACACAGGTACACAGGCACACAGGCACACAGGTACACAGGTACACAGGCACACAGGCACACAGGCACACAGGCACACAGGCACACAGGCACACAGGCACACAGGCACACAGGTACACAGGCACACAGGCACACAGGCACACAGGTACACAGGCACACAGGCACACAGGCACACAGGTACACAGGTATACAGGCACACAGGCACACAGGCACACAGGTACACAGGTACACAGGCACACAGGCACACAGGAGGCACACAGGCACACAGGCACACAGGCACACAGGCACACAGGCACACAGGCACACAGGTACACAGGCACACAGGCACACAGGCACACAGGCACACAGGCACACAGGTACACAGGCACACAGGTACACCAACAGGCACACAGGCACGGCACACAGGTACACAGGTACACAGGCACACAGGCACACAGGCACACAGGCACACAGGCACACAGGCACACAGGTACACAGGTACACAGGTACACAGGCACACAGGTACACAGGTACACAGGCACACAGGCACACAGGACACAGGTAACAGGTCACACAGGCACACAGGTACACAGGTACACAGGCACACAGGCACACAGGTACACAGGTACACAGGCACACAGGCACACAGGCACACAGGCACACAGGCACACAGGCACACAGGCACACAGGTATACAGGCACACAGGCACACAGGTACACAGGCACACAGGCACACAGGCACACAGGCACACAGGCACACAGGTACACAGGCACACAGGCATACTGGATATGTGTCGTCAGGGTCAATGTGGACACAGACTTCAGCCGGTTCTTCAACAGGTCATAGGCCGAGGACTGAGGCAGAAGCATCAGAATTCCGAACAGAGTCTTGACGAGGTACGGGTTTTGCGTGGGCTCCAGCAGCTGCAGCCTCACATCTGCAGCCCAAGAACAGCAGAGGGCAGGCTTTGGCAGCAGCATCGCATTATTGTGGGAGTTTTGTGCCAACAGAGCCCGGGATGATGCATTGGATCCATCCCAGAGGCAGGGGCAGGGGCTGGGACTGGGGCATGGGGGCATGGGCATGGGTAGGGGCAGGGGCAGGGGCAGGGGCAGACCGCAGGGGCAGAGCCTGGCACCCCCATTCCCGCATGGATGCGGGACACAACCCGCGTGCAGTCAAGCAGGGCTGGAGGGTGGGCATCGGTCATAGGGGCCGTGGAGGATGCAGAGTGCTAGTGAGGAGACATGAAAACCACAGAAAAACAAGATTCAAAAAAAGAGGCATGGTGCCCAAAACACTAGCAAGGAACTTTCACCGGGAGCAAAACCTGAGGAGAGACGAGCACAGAACTCACCTCCCATGATGCTAATTATTGGAACCACCAGACCACCACCAAATCACTTTTCCTGTTCGAATGTACGCCACCAGAGAGACCATGCAAGCCATACCAACAATCGTTTGCCAATAGACCCCAAACAAGCACCCTCAAAGAGAGAGGGGGTGGGGTTGTAGCTCTCCACCAGCTTCAGGACATTTTGATCACACACATACCACTTCAAACTAGTTGACCATGGGGGCCGCCCCACCACCTCCCGGAGCTCCTCGGGGGGTAGGTTACCCACAACCCACAGCGTAATGATGACCCCCATGCCTTGCAGCATCGGGGGAAGATCAGCTGGGCCACCTGCGGCTCAATGGAGTGGGGTGCATTGCAGTGTCCATCCGACCCTTCAAATTCCCGATCGTCTTGCCGGTTCTCAATACCAGGAAGGATAAGCAAGAACCACGGCTTGACGCGCATCGCATCCCAGCATACATTGGACCTCTTGCACAGTTGCGGGCGGCAGGGGGTGTTTTAATTAAAAAAAAAAGAAGAAGCTGGTGTGTCCGGTGGTCAGCAAAATCTGCACAGCTCCAACTGATGGCACTTAAGGGGTAACCGACGGCGGTTGGAGTGCAACCGACGGCGGTTGGAGGGTAACGGACAGCAGTTGGAAGGCAACTGACGGCAGTTGGAGTGTAACCGACGGCGGCTGGAGGGTAACTGACGGCAGTTGGAGAGTAACTGAAGGCGGTTGGAGGGTAACCGACGGCGGTTGGAGACAAAGTGCTACTCGGCCAAGACCAGGTTTTTTAACTTAAAAAAAAAACACTTGTCCCCTAAAAAACCCCCTGGCGGGCAGCAGGACAATGCCCAGGGTAACCAACGGCGGTTGGAGAGTAACTGAAGGCGGTTGGAGGGTAACCGACGGCGGTTGGAGACAAAGTGCTACTCGGCCAAGACCAGGTTTTTAACTGAAACAAAAAAACACTTGTCCCCTAAAAAATCCCCTGACGGGCAGCAGGACAATGCCCAGGTTCATGGGCCAAACGGGTGCCCCACAGCCTCGGACCAGGTGGTGACACCAGGGCTTGACGCACAGGACGCACACCTTCGCCAACGGCACCCAGACCCTCATGCCATTCCACACCCTCTGGACTTGGGTGGCAGGGCTAGTGACCCCTGGTAGGGGCAAGGGCATGGGCATAGGCATGGGCAGGGGCCAGAGCAGGGGCAGGGGCATGGGCAGATCCCCCCCCTCCCCCGTGCACCGCTGCGGCAAACCACGCCAGACCACCACAAACCCTCTCGCGTCTGGTCCAATAGAAAACAATGCGACCGCAAAAGACGTGTCTCAAACACTTGCAGCACAAACAACACGTTCAAAGTGTTGTTTGGACGGGGCATTGTTTCGCCTTTCCAAAGACCTCTCCTTCTCGCGGAGCTGTGCTGTGCGTTGTGCCGGAACTCGCCGTGTCGGCTGTGGCACGTGGCTTTCTGTTGTTCGGAGGTGTGGACGGCGCCAACAAACAAAGGCTGAATGGCCAAAACTATTCCCCGTGCACGCGGTCTGAGGCGCCAATACCGCCCACTTTGGATGTTTCGTGATCGGACAGGCCGTTCTTTTGAGCCTCTGTACAAAGGAAAAGGGGCTCGGAGACAGCTCGGAGGGGCCTTCAGGCATGAGATTGAGAAGCCAGTCCCCCGGCCATGACCCCGTGACATGCTTGGGAATAGCACTTGGCATGCCAACCCCTGCCAAGCCCTGCCACCCCCCCTCATTTCTCCCCCCAAGCCCTGCCACACCGTCCAGGGCACGAGAGTGTGGCAAAAAGCTAGAAGGCAAAAAAAAAAAGCACAACAATGCAGGAGGGGAAGCACATATACACCCTCCTATGCAAGCGCTACCAAGCGCCACCAAGCGCCCCACTTTTCCTGCCAACCGCCGCCAACCGCCACCCTCCACCTACTGCCTGCCAACGGGCACCAACCGCCACCCTACTGCCTGCCAACTGGCACCAACCGCCACCCTACTACCTGCCAACTGGCACCAACCGCCACCCTACTGCCTGCCAACGGGCACCAACCGCCACCCTACTGCCTGCCAACTGGCACCAACCGCCACCCTACTGTCTGCCAACTGGCACCAACCGCCACCCTACTGCCTGCCAACGGGCACCAACCGCCAGCCTACTGCCTGCCAACTGGCACCAACCGCTACCCTACTGCCTGCCAACTGGCACCAACCGCCACCCTACTGCCTGCCAACTGGCACCAACCGCCACCCTACTGTCTGCCAACGGGCACCAACCGCCACCCTACTGCCTGCCAACTAGCACAAACCGCCACCCTACTGCCTGCCTACTGGCACCAACCGCCACCCTACTGCCTGCCAACTGGCACCAACCGCCACCCTACTACCTGCCAACTGGCACCAACCGCCACCCTACTGCCTGCCAACTGGCACCAACCGCCACCCTACTGCCTGCCAACTGGCACCAACCGCCAGCCTACTGCCTGCCAACTGGCACCAACCGCTACCCTACTGCCTGCCAACTGGCACCAACCGCCACCCTACTGCCTGCCAACGGGCACCAACCGCCACCCTACTGCCTGCCAACTAGCACAAACCGCCACCCTACTGCCTGCCTACTGGCACCAACCGCCACCCTACTGCCTGCCAACGGGCACCAACCGCCACCCTACTGCCTGCCAACTGGCACCAACCGCCACCCTACTGCCTGCCAACTGGCACCAACCGCCACCCTACTGCCTGCCAACTAGCACAAACCGCCACCCTACTGCCTGCCTACTGGCACCAACCGCCACCCTACTGCCTGCCAACGGGCACCAACCGCCACCCTACTGCCTGCCAACTGGCACCAACCGCCACCCTACTACCTGCCAACTGGCACCAACCGCCACCCTACTGCCTGCCTACTGGCACCAACCGCCACCCTACTGCCTGCCGGCGGGCATCAACCGCCACCCTACTGCCTGCCAACTGGCACCAACCGCCATCCTACTGCCTGCCTACTGGCACCAACCGCCACCCTACTGCCTGCCAACTGGCACCAACCGCCACCCTACTGCCTGCCTACTGGCACCAACCGCCACCCTACTGCCTGCCAAATGGCACCAACCGCCACCCTACTACCTGCCAACTGGCACCAACCGCCACCCTACTGCCTGCCTACTGGCACCAACCGCCACCCTACTGCCTGCCAACGGGCACCAACCGCCACCCTACTACCTGCCAACTAGCACCAACCGCCACCCTACTGCCTGCCTACTGGCACCAACCGCCACCCTACTGCCTGCCAACTGGCACCAACCGCCACCCTACTGCCTGCCAACGGGCACCAACCGCCACCCTACTGCCTGCCAGCTGGCACCAACCGCCACCCTACTGCCTGCCTACTGGCACCAACCGCCACCCTACTGCCTGCCAACTGGCACCAACCGCCACCCTACTGCCTGCCAACTGGCACCAACCGCTACCCTACTACCTGCCAACTGGCACCAACCGCCACCCTACTGCTTGCCAACGGGCACCAACCGCCACCCTACTACCTGCCAACTGGCACCAACCGCCACCCTACTGCCTGCCTACTGGCACCAACCGCCACCCTACTGCCTGCCAAATGGCACCAACCGCCACCCTACTACCTGCCAACTGGCACCAACCGCCACCCTACTGCCTGCCTACTGGCACCAACCGCCACCCTACTGCCTGCCAACGGGCACCAACCGCCACCCTACTACCTGCCAACTGGCACCAACCGCCACCCTACTGCCTGCCTACTGGCACCAACCACCACCCTACTGCCTGCCTACTGGCACCAACCGCCACCCTACTGCCTGCCAACGGGCACCAACCGCCACCCTACTGCCTGCCAACTGGCACCAACCGCCACCCTACTGCCTGCCAACTGGCACCAACCGCCACCCTACTGCCTGCCAACTGGCACCAACCGCCACCCTACTGCCTGCCAACTGGCACCAACCGCTACCCTACTACCTGCCAACTGGCACCAACCGCCACCCTACTGCCTGCCAACGGGCACCAACCGCCACCCTACTGCCTGCCTACTGGCACCAACCGCCACCCTACTACCTGCCAACTAGCACAAACCGCCACCCTACTACCTGCCAACTGGCACCAACCGCCACCCTACTGCCTGCCAACTGGCACCAACCGCCACCCTACTGCCTGCCTACTGGCACCAACCGCCACCCTACTGCCTGCCAACGGGCACCAACCGCCACCCTACTGCCTGCCAACTGGCACCAACCGCCACCCTACTGCCTGCCTACTGGCACCAACCGCCGGCCTACTACCTGCCAACTAGCACCAACCGCCACCCTACTGCCTGCCAACTGGCACCAACCGCCACCCTACTGCCTGCCAGCTGGCACCAACCGCCACCCTACTGCCTGCCTACTGGCACCAACCGCCACCCTACTGCCTGCCAACGGGCACCAACCGCCACCCTACTGCCTGCCAACTGGCACCAACCGCCACCCTACTGCCTGCCTACTGGCACCAACCGCCACCCTACTGCCTGCCAACGGGCACCAACCGCCACCCTACTGCCTGCCAACTGGCACCAACCGCCACCCTACTGCCTGCCAACTGGCACCAACCGCCACCCTACTGCCTGCCAATGGGCACCAACCGCCACCCTACTGCCTGCCAACTGGCACCAACCGCCACCCTACTACCTGCCAACTAGCACCAACCGCCACCCTACTACCTGCCAACGGGCACCAACCGCCACCCTACTGCCTGCCAACTGGCACCAACCGCCACCCTACTACCTGCCAACTGGCCACAACCGCCACCCTACTGCCTGCCAACTGGCACCAACCGCCACCCTACTGCCTGCCAACTGGCACCAACCGCCACCCTACTGCCTGCCGGCTAGCACCAACCGCCACCCTACTGCCTCCCTACTGGCACCAACCGCCACCCTACTGCCTGCCAACTGGCACCAACCGCCACCCTACTACCTGCCAACTGGCACCAACCGCCACCCTACTACCTGCCAACTGGCACCAACCGCCACCCTACTGCCTGCCAACTGGCACCAACCGCCACCCTACTGCCTGCCAACTGGCACCAACCGCCACCCTACTACCTGCCAACTGGCCACAACCGCCACCCTACTGCCTGCCAACTGGCACCAACCGCCACCCTACTGCCTGCCAACTGGCACCAACCGCCACCCTACTACCTGCCAACTAGCACCAACCGCCACCCTACTGCCTGCCAACTGGCACCAACCGCCACCCTACTGCCTGCCTACTGGCACCAACCGCCACCCTACTGCCTGCCAACTGGCACCAACCGCCACCCTACTACCTGCCAACTGGCACCAACCGCCACCCTACTGCCTGCCAACTGGCACCAACCGCCACCCTACTGCCTGCCAACTGGCACCAACCGCCACCCTACTGCCTGCCAACTGGCACCAACCGCCACCCTACTACCTGCCAACTGGCCACAACCGCCACCCTACTGCCTGCCAACTGGCACCAACCGCCACCCTACTGCCTGCCAACTGGCACCAACCGCCACCCTACTGCCTGCCAACTGGCACCAACCGCCACCCTACTGCCTGCCAGCTGGCACCAACCGCCACCCTACTGCCTGCCTACTGGCACCAACCGCCACCCTACTGCCTGCCAACGGGCACCAACCGCCACCCTACTGCCTGCCAACTGGCACCAACCGCCACCCTACTGCCTGCCTACTGGCACCAACCGCCACCCTACTGCCTGCCAACGGGCACCAACCGCCACCCTACTGCCTGCCAACTGGCACCAACCGCCACCCTACTGCCTGCCAACTGGCACCAACCGCCACCCTACTGCCTGCCAATGGGCACCAACCGCCACCCTACTGCCTGCCAACTGGCACCAACCGCCACCCTACTACCTGCCAACTAGCACCAACCGCCACCCTACTACCTGCCAACTGGCACCAACCGCCACCCTATTGCCTGCCAACTGGCACCAACCGCCACCCTACTACCTGCCAACTGGCCACAACCGCCACCCTACTGCCTGCCAACTGGCACCAACCGCCACCCTACTGCCTGCCAACTGGCACCAACCGCCACCCTACTGCCTGCCGGCTAGCACCAACCGCCACCCTACTGCCTGCCTACTGGCACCAACCGCCACCCTACTGCCTGCCTACTGGCACCAACCGCCACCCTACTACCTGCCAACTGGCACCAACCGCCACCCTACTACCTGCCAACTGGCACCAACCGCCACCCTACTGCCTGCCAACTGGCACCAACCGCCACCCTACTGCCTGCCAACTGGCACCAACCGCCACCCTACTACCTGCCAACTGGCCACAACCGCCACCCTACTGCCTGCCAACTGGCACCAACCGCCACCCTACTGCCTGCCAACTGGCACCAACCGCCACCCTACTACCTGCCAACTGGCACCAACCGCCACCCTACTGCCTGCCAACTGGCACCAACCGCTACCCTACTACCTGCCAACTGGCACCAACCGCCACCCTACTGCCTGCCTACTGGCACCAACCGCCACCCTACTGCCTGCCAACTGGCACCAACCGCCACCCTACTGCCTGCCAACGGGCACCAACCGCCACCCTACTACCTGCCAACTGGCATAAACCGCCACCCTACTGCCTGCCAACTGGCACCAACCGCCACCCTACTACCTGCCAACTGGCACCAACCGCCACCCTACTACCTGCCAACGGGCACCAACCGCCACCCTACTGCCTGCCTACTGGCACCAACCGCCACCCTACTGCCTGCCAACGGGCACCAACCGCCACCCTACTACCTGCCAACGGGCACCAACCGCCACCCTACTACCTGCCTACTGGCACCAACCGCCACCCTACTGTCTGCCAACGGGCACCAACCGCCACCCTACTGCCTGCCAACGGGCACCAACCGCCACCCTACTGCCTGCCAACTGGCACCAACCGCCACCCTACTACCTGCCAACGGGCACCAACCGCCACCCTACTGCCTGCCTACTGGCACCAACCGCCACCCTACTACCTGCCAACTGGCACCAACCGCCACCCTACTGCCTGCCAACGGGCACCAACCGCCACCCTACTGCCTGCCAACGGGCACCAACCGCCACCCTACTGCCTGCCAACTGGCACCAACCGCCACCCTACTGCCTGCCAACGGGCACCAACCGCCACCCTACTGCCTGCCAACGGGCACCAACCGCCACCCTACTGCCTGCCAACTGGCACCAACCGCCACCCTACTGCCTGCCAACTGGCACCAACCGCCACCCTACTACCTGCCAACTGGCACCAACCGCCACCCTACTGCCTGCCAACGGGCACCAACCGCCACCCTACTGCCTGCCAACGGGCACCAACCGCCACCCTACTGCCTGCCAACTGGCCACAACCGCCACCCTACTGCCTGCCAACTGGCACCAACCGCCACCCTACTGCCTGCCAACTGGCACCAACCGCCACCCTACTACCTGCCAACTGGCACCAACCGCCACCCTACTGCCTGCCAACTGGCACCAACCGCTACCCTACTACCTGCCAACGGGCACCAACCGCCACCCTACTGCCTGCCAGCTGGCACCAACCGCCACCCTACTGCCTGCCAACTGGCCACAACCGCCACCCTACTGCCTGCCAACTGGCACCAACCGCCACCCTACTGCCTGCCAACTGGCACCAACCGCCACCCTACTACCTGCCAACTGGCACCAACCGCCACCCTACTGCCTGCCAACGGGCACCAACCGCTACCCTACTACCTGCCAACTGGCACCAACCGCCACCCTACTGCCTGCCTACTGGCACCAACCGCCACCCTACTACCTGCCAACTGGCACCAACCGCCACCCTACTACCTGCCAACGGGCACCAACCGCCACCCTACTGCCTGCCTACTGGCACCAACCGCCACCCTACTGTCTGCCAACGGGCACCAACCGCCACCCTACTGCCTGCCAACGGGCACCAACCGCCACCCTACTGCCTGCCAACTGGCACCAACCGCCACCCTACTACCTGCCAACGGGCACCAACCGCCACCCTACTGCCTGCCTACTGGCACCAACCGCCACCCTACTACCTGCCAACTGGCACCAACCGCCACCCTACTGCCTGCCAACGGGCACCAACCGCCACCCTACTGCCTGCCAACGGGCACCAACCGCCACCCTACTGCCTGCCAACTGGCACCAACCGCCACCCTACTGCCTGCCAACGGGCACCAACCGCCACCCTACTGCCTGCCAACGGGCACCAACCGCCACCCTACTGCCTGCCAACTGGCACCAACCGCCACCCTACTACCTGCCAACGGGCACCAACCGCCACCCTACTGCCTGCCAACTGGCACCAACCGCCACCCTACTACCTGCCTACTGGCACCAACCGCCACCCTACTGCCTACCTACTGGCACCAACCGCCACCCTACTGCCTGCCAACTGGCACCAACCGCCACCCTACTGCCTGCCAACGGGCACCAACCGCCACCCTACTGCCTGCCAACGGGCACCAACCGCCACCCTACTGCCTGCCTACTGGCACCAACCGCCACCCTACTACCTGCCTACTGGCACCAACCGCCACCCTACTGCCTGCCAACGGGCACCAACCGCCACCCTACTGCCTGCCAACTGGCACCAACCGCCACCCTACTGCCTGCCAACGGGCACCAACCGCCACCCTACTGCCTGCCAACTGGCACCAACCGCCACCCTACTACCTGCCTACTGGCACCAACCGCCACCCTACTGCCTGCCTACTGGCACCAACCGCCACCCTACTGCCTGCCAACGGGCACCAACCGCCACCCTACTGCCTGCCAACTGGCACCAACCGCCACCCTACTGCCTGCCAACTGGCACCAACCGCCACCCTACTACCTGCCAACTGGCACCAACCGCCACCCTACTGCCTGCCAACGGGCACCAACCGCCACCCTACTGCCTGCCAACGGGCACCAACCGCCACCCTACTGCCTGCCAACTGGCACCAACCGCCACCCTACTACCTGCCAACTGGCATAAACCGCCACCCTACTACCTGCCAACGGGCACCAACCGCCACCCTACTACCTGCCAACTGGCACCAACCGCCACCCTACTGCCTGCCTACTGGCACCAACCGCCACCCTACTGCCTGCCAACGGGCACCAACCGCCACCCTACTGCCTGCCAACTGGCACCAACCGCCACCCTACTGCCTGCCAACTGGCACCAACCGCCACCCTACTGCCTGCCAACTGGCACCAACCGCCACCCTACTGCCTGCCTACTGGCACCAACCGCCACCCTACTGCCTGCCAACTGGCACCAACCGCCACCCTACTGCCTGCCTACTGGCACCAACCGCCACCCTACTGCCTGCCAACTGGCACCAACCGCCACCCTACTACCTGCCAACTGGCACCAACCGCCACCCTACTGCCTGCCAACTGGCACCAACCGCCACCCTACTGCCGCCAGGATCCCCCACCATAGTACCTGCCAACCGCCGCCAGGCACACCACTGTTGCGTGCCAAGCGCTATTCTCAAGTACATCCCTTAGCCCGAGGGCAGGTCAGACACATGACAGTGCAGGGACTGCCCTGCTTTCGAACGCATCCCCAAGCACACAGCCCGAGGACGGCCAGGGGCAGGTCAGAGCCCACACACGTGCGAAGATCGGCGACTCCAGCAGCTGCACCAACTTGTCAATCTGCGTCAGGAAGTTCACGGTCACTTGCATTTCGTCACTGCAAACGGGCACCGCGCGGAGACACGCGGCACGAAAACGCCCCGCGGGCAGGGCTGCCCTTGAGGCCGAAAAAAGGGGGGGAAACCACTGACCCCCGGTCCGCTCGGACCTCCGCAGAGCGCCAGCCTGACGAGTAACTGCCGTCGGTCATCGGCCAACCGCCGTCGGTTAAGCGCCAACATCGGTTGTGCCAACCGACGTCGGTCGACCGACCGACCGACCGTCTGAACAGCCGCAGGCCGTTCTTAGTGGAAAAAAAACCCAGAAGGAATACCTCGTTCCCCAAGAACAGCCCTGCACGCAGATGAGGGTGTGACCTTCTGCGGACCAGCGGAATCTGAACCTGAATCTGGTGCTTCAGCACAGAAGCTAGAGCTCGTAAGCGCGCATCCAATGGTCCAGGTTCCGTAAGCGCGCATCCAATGGGCTGGGGTTTGGGCCGATTCCGCCGCACCGTGACCGAGTTATGGTCATTTTGGACGCCCGGCCGACCACCACCGGGCCAAAAAATTCCAGGAGCGAAAGCTCCTTTTTCGGCGCGAAATCGAAAAATTCCAAAACATTCATGCGTTTGAGCAAAAATAAAGAGGACCAAGATTGTTTCGCACGCCCCCTGCGTTTTTCCACTTTTTTTTCACCCCAGCCTGGCCTGGGGAGGGGGGAGGGTGCGGGCCGGGCACTTGGAAAAAACTTTCGGGCTGCGGAGGCCCAAAAATGCAGATAATCGCGATTCCCGGGGCTACGTGCGCTTTTAGCGAAGTTTTCCTGGGGACCAAAATGCAGAGCTCGAAAATGCCCACCCGATGGTCCGGGCTTAGGCCGATTCCGGCGCGCGACCACCAAAACCTCCCTTACCTCCAGTGAGCACCGCCAGTGTGGACAGGGGGCTTGGGTCAGAAGACAGGTGCTGAGGGCCCACATGCCCAAAGCGCTCCGGTATCCATCGCCACTCAGCGGTGGTTGGGGGCTCTGCCCCCCCCCCCCCACACACACCAGCCGCGACGATCAAAAGGCCGCCCTCCCTCATTAGATCAGGTGCTGGAGGGAACATACAAAGAGCAGACCAAAGTGTAGGCGTGTTCATGGGCCATGGAGAGCAGGCACAGGCTCAGTGTGGATACTGCGTTGTAGCTCCTGCAAGAGTGCGGTGCACGGTGGTGGTTCGCAGTGCGGGACGCAGGGCATGGTCTGTTTTCTACTGAGCACGCACGAAATAACAGGACACACCACGACCCAACGCGAGACCCCACCCCACCCCACCCCACCCCACCCCACCCCACCCCACCCCACCCCACCCCACCCCACCCCACCCCACCCCGCCCCACCCCACCCCACCCCACCCCACCCCACCCCACCCCACCCCACCCCACCCCACCCCACCCCACCCCACCCCACCCCACCCCACCCCACCCCATCCCCACCCCACCCCACCCCACCCCACCCCATCCCCACCCCACCCCACCCCATCCCCACCCCACCCCACCCCACCCCACCCCACCCCACCCCACCCCACCCCACCCCACCCCACCCCACCCCACCCCACCCCGCCCCACCCCACCCCACCCCACCCCACCCCACCCCGCCCCACCCCACCCCACCCCACCCCACCCCATCCCCACCCCACCCCATCCCCACCCCACCCCACCCCACAGTGTGGCAGTGTACTGAAGGATCTGGGCAGCCCAAGAGCCGGCCTCAACACTGCCCAGCCAGGGCCCAGAGGCACATAGGCCTGGGCCCAGCGAGAACTTCAGTTGCACCAGCAGGCAGAGCGGCAGGGCAGCCCTGGACAGAAGCCGCCCAGCACCAGAGAGAGTGACGGCTCTCTGTCACAGGTGCACCACATGCTACACACAGCGCGCATTCAGACATGCAGCCCTCCGTTTTGCATCACCTGTATGCAAGGCATCCCGGCCTTTTGGTAACAGCGCCTTCGGCACACCACACCACCCCACACCAGACCACACCGCACCGCACCGCACCGCACCACAGGACACAACACGAAACCACACAACACCACATGACACCACACAACACAACACGACACCACGCGACACAACATGACACCACACGACACAACATGACACCACAGGACACAACACGACACCACACAACACAACATGACACCACACGACACAACATGACACCACACGATACAACATGACACCACAGGACACAACACGACACCACACAACACCACATGACACCACACAACACAACACGACACCACACGACACAACATGACACCACACGACACAACATGACACCACAGGACACAACACGACACCACACAACACAACATGACACCACACGACACAACATGACACCACACGATACAACATGACACCACAGGACACAACACGACACCACACAACACCACATGACACCACACAACATAACACGACACCACACGACACAACATGACACCACAGGACACAACACGACACCACACAACACCACATGACACCACACAACACAACATGACACCACACGACACAACACGACACCACACGATACAACATGACACCACAGGACACAACACGACACCACACAACACCACATGACACCACACAACACCACATGACACCACACAACACAACACGACACCACACGACACAACATGACACCACACGACGTAACACAACACGACACAATACCACACAACACCACATGACACCACACGACACAGCACGGCACAACACGACACCACACAACACAACACGGCACACCACGCCACGCCACGCCACGCCACACGGCACACCAGCAGTAGTATAGTTCCAAGAAAAGGCTTCGTGCATCGTCCACCTCCAAACCGCTCTTCAAAAGGGTCCGGAGGGGCATGAGCTCTGCAGAGGTCAACAGGATCATATTGAGTGTTTGTACAAAGGGACTGACAAACTCTTTGTCCTGCAAAAGGATGTGCAGATGGCAAACCATCGGAGCGACTGTGATAAGGGCGGCTGCCCTCGTCTGAGGGGCCACAGCAACACCTCTTTCCACATCCACAAGCCCTCGAACGGCCACACGCCCTTCCCCAGCCGCAGGGCTGAAGCGCCCTTCCACAGGCTTATGCTTGTGAGGGTTCGACATAGAGGCGCCGGTTGGTACGCGTGTACGCACTGGTTTGGGCGTTCGGGAGGAAATTGTCCACATTGCTTGTCCACAAATGGTGGGCAACAGACATGCCACTGGCATCCGGCAGGGAAACGGGTTCTCAGTAGCGATCAGCCCAGTATCGAAAGGCCCCTCAGTAATACCCGCCCACTGCATCACCAGAACTCAGTAGGAACGTGCTGCGTCCAGGGTGTGGCTCAGTAGGACCCTGCTCCACGCGATCATGCCTGGCAGACGCTGGTGGCAACTCTGGTAGGGAAACATAATTTTGGTGGGCGAGAGTGGGACGTTTGTCCCCCTGCTCAAAGGTGCTGCCTCAGCCGGTGCCGGCAGGCTTCACAGGATGCTGCAGACCTGCCCATCAGTTTCCTTTACAAAACTTATTTTTTCGGTAGTTTTCCGGCATCCGGATGGAAAATGGGGGAAATCGAAAGTATCCATGGGTACCCGAAAATTCGTGCACCTGGAGGCTTGCCTCTCACATAGTGGCATCAGGGGTGACCGCCGCGCCAACTCAGGGCGAACGTTCTCTCCCCTCAGTGAAAGCGGTTTGGGATAAACGAGGAGTGTTGACGACCACCCCCCAAATGCGACAGGTGCTCAGGGCGTCCGCAATGCAGGGCGGGGGGATGGATTGTGGCTCCGAACACCCAGCGCAGGCCTGGCCCAACATGCACTCCCTGCCCCCCCACCACCACACCACCACACACACACACACACACACACACACACACACACACACAACTGTCACGACCAAAACAGAAATGTAAAAGACATCAAGTTGATGCTTTGCAGTGCAGGGGACGCAGTCAGCAGTGGCCAGTACCAAACAGAACGGGGTGAGGCACAGCCCTGCCGCATATGCTTACATTCGCTCGTCCGTCGGCAAGAAAACCGACAATACACTGCTCAAACCCAGCGATTGGTGCTCTGGGCCTATTGCAACGTAGGTTCACCAAAGTCACCCCTCTCCATCAGCGAGCATCTTGGTGTGACGTCTCACTGACATCGCCAACTTCCTGGAGGGGTAGGCCGCTGCACCAAGGGTCCCATCGCATATACAATGTGTGTACCAAAACACACTACAACCCATGCTACTGCCCCCCGCCCCCCCCCCCACACACACTTACAAACACACACACTATGTGGACACGCCAACGCCCACACGCAAACCCCCTGCAGATGGCACTGCGGCAGGTTGGCGCTGGGCGTGAAGACTCCTCGTCAGGTCAACAATGAAGTGATGAACATGCAACAAGTCATGGAGGCCAGGCGCCTTTCTGCAAGGCAAAGCAGTAGAGAGTTGCGATGGCGTGCAATGTCGGTGGGGCCGCCCAGGTGAGGCCCACCACACACACACACACACACACACACACACACACACACACACACACACACACACACACACACACACACACACACACACACACACACACACACACACACACACACACACACACACACACACGCACACACACACACACACACACGTTGAGAACCGCGAGACAAGAACAAAGCAAGAAAGGCGGTGGAAAGAAAACTCCTCAGGAACAACAGAGCTGTCCTAGACGTCTTTCGGTGTGGTGAAGATGACAGGGATGGAAGCATGTTCAGTGCTGGGCAAAGCAAATGAACCTCTCCCTTCCCCAGACCACAAAAACCGCCCGCGGAGGAGCTCGTGAACTACCTATGCCACAGCCTAGATTTATCGTGTGCTGGGTGCCCACACACACACACACACACACACACCTGCTCCCGCTGGAGGATGGTGGCGAGCTCGCGGAAGATCTTTTCGGGATTGATCAACAGCGACAGTTGTCTGATGATGAGGCCGATGGAGGACCGGGTCAAGAGCTTCTTGCGCTCCTTCTTGAGTAGGCCCACGAGGTCATGCATGAACCTGCGCAGAAGGGGTGGCAGGGCCCTGAGGTATCCCCACAGCCCCAGGCCCCCACAAAAGGGGCCGCATGGCTCAGCGGTCATGCCCCCCACCCCTGAACGAGAGGTACCTTGTTAGCACCCTCGGGGACACTGGGGGACGACCCCCCGCACTGACCTGGCTCAGCCCGAGTGCAACAGTTGGGCATCCACCGTTCACATCCCACGGCCCTCACAACAGTCACGGTGGTTCGCCGGTCCAGATCTCGGCTCACCTCACCTCACCGCCACCGCCAGCGCCAGCGCCAGCGCCAGCGCCACCGCCACCGCCACCTCACCTCACCTCACCTCACCGCACCGCACCGCACCGCACCGCACCGCACCGCACCGCACCGCACGGCACCGCACCGCACCGCACCGCACCGCACCGCACCGCACCGCACCGCACCGCACCGCACCACACCTCACCTCACCTCACCTCACCTCACCTCACCTCACCTCACCTCACCTCACCTCACCTCACCTCACCTCACCTCACCTCACATCACCTCACCTCACCTCACCACACCACACCTCACCACACCGCACCACACCTCACCCCACCTCACCTCACCTTACCTCACCTCACCGCACCACACCGCATCTCACCTCACCTCACACCCCAGACCCCCACAGCCACAAACAGCTCGAGAACCCACACGACTCAATAGTGGCAAACAGCTCCACGCCCCTGGACAGCCCCATGTCACCAGTCCCATCCCAATTAGCAGTCCATGCGTCCGAGCAACCGTAGTTACCCGCCAACCGCCTCCTGCCAATTCCAACCACTGCTGCAACGGTTTTCCAACCGTTGCAGCCTCCTGCTCCCTCACCGCTTTTCCAACCGGTCCTACAAGCGATATGCTGTACTACTCTGCAGCTTCCCACTCTGTTGCAAGCGCAGGCCTGGCCTTGCGTGACGGGCACTTAGGAAAGCGGCTGAGTGCTCAGATCTCGTCAGGCCATTAGTCTCAAAAAACTTGTGAAACAAAGGCCAGGGGCCAGTCTATAGATAGACAGAGCACATCACCAGCAGCATCTTCAACAGGCACAAGCACAAGCACAACCACAGCCACAACAACAATGGCACATACACACAACACACATGCGCATAGCACGCACCCCACCACACACACGCGCGCGCATACGCCCCCACACACACATATAACACACACACTTAGTGAAGGGAACAAGAACCAACAGATACCCAATGTGGATACAAATGCACCGGGAGGCACTGTGGGTACAAGTCTCCAGCATCCTCATCAGAGGAGCAAAAATGCTGGCGCTCACACGAGCAGGCGACTGACAGCAGTGGTGCTGTAAGTCGGAATCACAGACACACGTTCACACATACACAAGAGAGCAGCAGGAACAGACAACAGCATTGTAGATGACCGGTGCTCGGGACTCACTCCCACTCGGGTTCGCCCGAGTCATCCCTCTCCAATGGCGAGCACCTTGGTGTGACGTCTCACTGACATCGCCATCATCACGGAGGGGTAAGTCGCTGCACCAAGGGTCCGGTCGCAAAACAGCAGAACACGCATGCACGCACAGCTGGTCACACGGCCCTCACCTTCGCTGGCCATGGGTGTAACCACCCAGGCACACACACACACACACACACACACTGACATACACACACGCGCGCGCGCGCGTGCACACACTGGTGCCCGTGGCACGGGCTGTGGTGCTGAGCCAGTCAGACACACACACACACACACAGAGGGAGGGAGGGAGAGAGAGAGAGAGAGAGAGAGAGAGAGAGAGAGAGAGAGAGAGAGAGAGAGAGAGAGAGATAGAGAGCGAGACAGACACACGCCGGGAACCGCAAAACAAGAGCGAAAGCACAAGAAAAGTGGTTGAGATCACTCCTCAGGAGCTGCAGAACAGCGCAGAACAGGACACACACACTATTGCGAGACAAACGGGCAACAACTCAGTTTCCGAGTGTCAGAATCCTCGTCAGTTGGACATCAAACAAGACAGAGCATGTCCGACGCCAATAGGCGCCTTTCTGCAGTACAGGGCGAGAGGAAGAGGCACATCCTGCTCCCGATCAGGACACACACACACACGCACGCACGCACGCACACGCACACACAGACACACACGCACGCCACCCCACCCCCAACACACACACACACACACGGACACACGCACACACACACAACACAAAACACACAACACACACGCACACTTTTTGAAATTTTCCGGCGTCTTGGACAGCGTGGCCAATACTGAGAGATCGAGGGTGACAACTTCTTCACTGGAGCTCGCGTCCGAGAGCGTCTTGAGCAACAGCGGGAACAGCTCGGCGAAATGGGACAGTACCAGATCTGAATTCTTGTCCAGCAGCATCAAAATCCAGTGCAATGTGGCGATACGTGTGCGCGTCTGAGGGAGGCAGAAAGAGGGATAAGGAAGTGGGAGTGGGAGGAACGAGGTGGGGAAAAGAAAGAGGGCAGGGCAGTCTCTAATGCGAAAAAGCGGGGGGGAAAACACCCGTCGCACATAACTTCCAGCAAGACATGTCAGTTGGCAGCTGACTGTCGCCAACCGCCCGCCAACCGTTGCCAGGGGGGTCCTTAAGCGGAAAAAACAAAAAAAGTCTTCCTGAACGGCAGTTTTGCAAAAAGACTGCGTGTAGCTCATACAGGAGGGGGGAAAATTTCGCGCCAAGTCAAATTTGTGGTGGTAAATTTCGCTGTCGGAAATTTCGCGGAGCCCCCTGGTTGGGCGTAGCACCACCCACCAGAGTCTACAGTGCGCACCGCTACTGTGCGAGAAATTCACGGAGAAACCTGAATTTCGCGTGGGAAATTTCGCGGTCAATTTGAAACGCAAAATTTCCCACGCGAAATCAATGGGCCACGTTCAACCATGGTTGGTGGCGATTGGCGGTTGGCAGTTGGTGGCGATTGGTGGTTGGCGGTTGGCGACTGGCGGTTGGTGGCGGTTGGTGGTGGTTGGCGGCGGTTGGTGGTTGGTGGTTGGTGATTGGTGATTGGTGGTTGGCAGTGGTTGGCGGTTGGCGGTTGGTCGCTGATGGCGGTTGGTGGCGGTTGGTGGTTGGCGGTTGGTGGCGGTTGGTGGTTGGCGGTTGGTGGCGGTTGGTGGTTGGCGGTTGGTGGTCTCTTGGGGCGGTCCCTCAGGGTGGTCCTTCACGAAAAAAAAAATAGTTCCTGAAGGACCCCCCTGACCGTCGCCAATCGACCGCCCGCTTCTGTCCGTTAAATGCCAACCACTGTCAGTCAACCGCCAGGCACTGTCAGTGGACTGCCACTGCAGCGGTCCTTCACAGGCAGTCTGCGCCGAACCAAAGAAGACACTGCCTCCTCAAAGACGGAGGGAGGACGTGGAGGGAAGTGGGCGGGGCGCACGAGGAAGTAGAGGGGAGGCCCGGAGGGTGAGGGTGAGTGCAGCCGTTCTATCTTGGCATCCAATACAATCCGCCCCTCAACTTGCCGCTCGAGTGGCTCGCACGAGAACAGAAGCCCTCACTCGAAGGAGCATACACAGGGACGCATTGGAGCGGGGGGGGGGGGGGTTGACCCTCCTCCTTGACAACTGCTCCTTGAAAGGTTTCGGCACCGGAAAAATTTGTTGGCCTATATTGCTGGTGGGCTGTGGATGGTTGCTGTTGATTCCTGGTGCTCCCTGGGTGGTTGCTATTATTCACCCGCAAGTTGCACCTGAAACTGTCAACCTAAAAGATTTTCCAGGACCCCGACTCAGGCTTCCACCTGCCTTGGAAGAGGGGTGGGGTCTGAGGGGGGGGGGGTTGGACCGGGGGGGGGGACCTCCTCCTTCCATTTTTTTCGTTCTAATGTGTGCCTGAGCATACACCCTCCGTGCCGCATGTGCCGTCGCGCGGGGTGTGACAGCCGCATGCCCCCTTGCGCTCCTGAGGCTTGTGCATGTGGACATGGGGGACACGGCCATTGCCTGGTTCAGCCTTATTGTCTCTGGTGGCGTTGCTTCAGACCAGATTTTTTGGAACAACATGGGGGTGAACCAGATTGGCTCAAAACACTGGTAGGACCGGAGCCAGTCGTCATGGAGGTTGGACTGCGGTGTGGAGACTCCACTGCACCCTTGCGCCTGGGCAGAGCTCTTGGAAGCACTTTACGTCCTGAACTAGCTCCGACGCACCACAAAACCCGGTTTGGCAGTGTACTGCTGCGCAGTGGGCAGTGCCCTGCGCCCCCTGGGCAGGAGCGCCTCGGTTGTGATATGGAGCGAGAATGTCACTAACACCCGCCGTGACCCTCCTGCCCGCCTCTACTTCACACCGACTCGAAGCCCACCCACACCCCCTCCCCCTGCCCATCGGCCCCCGCCCGTTCTCTGCCCATCGGCCCAGACGATCGGAACCCGCAGCCTGCGCATCCCGTTCCGCCGTTCTGTGCCTGTCCCGAACTGAGGGGGCGAAGGTGGGCGGCTCCATGTCTCGGACTGCCTCGCCCCCGCCTGCCGTCATATTTGCACCGCCGAGTCGGCCCATTTTGGTGGATTCGGGGGCGCCAAGGCGGTCGATTGTGGTCAACTTGGGGGTGCCCAGACGGCCAATTTCGGTCAATTTCGGGCCGCCGAGACGGCCGATTTTGGTCAAATTTGGACCCGTCCCTCCGTGTGAAGCAACGCGTGGAGACACGCTCAGTGCCGGCCCCTGAGTAAAGGAGTGCGGAAGCTTCACTACGCCGGTCCCGGACTGGGTCAGTGGTGGTTCGCGTGGCTCCGAGTCCAGCGCGGGGCAGCCTACGCCACGGGCCACTGACTGACGAGGTCGGTCCGCGACATGCCTGTCGAGTGTTGGACTCTCTCCCATCCCATCCAGCCCCCCCCCCCCCCCCCTCCCGGGAGTTGTAATGGACCGTGGGCCTCGTCCCCAGGGATGCATTGGAAGGGGGGGAAGTACCTCCCCCCTCCTCCAGGGCGCCCAGCCTATGCCCAGCCGATGTCCCCCTGACGCCAAGTGCCAGCTTCAATGGCATTTGTAACCGACAGTAACCGCCCCCAACCGCTTTGGCAACCTCCTCCAACTGCGTGCCCAACCGCTTCTGGAACCGCCTTTGAGACCCCGTCCCTTCTAATGTGTCCCTCCTCGTCCCCCTCATGCCTTAGTGCAGGAGGGCTGTGCCTCCCGGGCGAGGGTTTACGCCTGCTGCTGAATGGCTCTCGCCCCTGCGCAGAGGGGCACACACACACCTCTGACCTCACCAGCATCTCCTGCAGGGCTTTGATGGTGGTGCACTCCAGCTCCTGGTCCACTTCTTCGCTCTTCATGAGCGTCGCCAGCGCGTCGTTGACTTTGGTCGCCGTCGTGCGGATCGCTGCGAATGCAATGGAAACGGCTGGCGCTAACCCGACGTCGGGCGTGGGTTGGGTGGGCCCGCATTGTGCCACAGCAGATCCCACTGGGGGTGGAGTGGATCCCGCCTCAGATGAGGAGGCACACGTGAACTGTGGGACTGTCCGTGCCACGGCAATGCGACAAAGCCCGCGGAGGCATTCGGCGTGGGACACCTTTTCAACCTTCAAGCTCAAGTGAGGCCAAATGACGTACATCAGGGGTCAATCGGTTCCATGCCAAGAAAATCTGACTTGCCAAGTTGGAGGGGAAGCGGGGGGAAACGGGGGAGTAGCGGGGGGGGGACGGGCGAAACGGGGAAGTAATGGGGGGGGGGAGAGGGAAAACGGGGAAGTAATGGGGGGAAAGTGGGGGGAACACGGGGGGAAACATCTCCCCCCCCCCCCATTGTGTCCACATCAACACCCGTCCCCCCGCCATTCTTGGAGGTACCCTCGGTCGCCTTGGGCTTGGCGAGAGCCAAGAGCCTGGCTGTGATCCAAGGCTTCGGAGGAGGTTGGTTGGCAGCGACAAACGAGAGCTTGATGCTGCAAAACCATCGTACAACGTGACAAAGGGTCAAGGAGCACGCCACGACAAGCAAGCAGGGGAAAAGGCATTGACATGCCCCGTTCCCCCCCCCGTTTTCCCACACCAACTCCTTGCCTTTTCGGATTTTCCCCCGTCTTCCATGCCAACGTCAAAACAGTTTCGCTTGCCTCAGGTGCCCAAGGATCTGAAACCTCTCGACCCCTGGTACATGGAGGTCAGGTGGGGCGAAAAGACGTCTCATGAGGTCAACCGAGGTCAAGCGTGTGGGCTGTTGTCCTTTCTTTGGGTCCCGGTCTGACAGGGGCTGCCTGGTGCCTGGCGCCTGGTACTGAGCCTCGTGCGGAGGTCGCATGCGCAGCTTGCCCCCCTGACTGATTGTCTGGGGGTTTCGAAGGGCTGATCCTGAGCCAGAGCATAGGAAAGGGGGGGGTTTGGCATGACGCCATGGTGTGATGATCTCGTCTGCAGCTGGCGGCGCCTATTGGCCGATCGCCATTCGCTGCCCTTCCCTTGGACCCTTTCCCTCCATAGGCGGTGGTGCCCATCGGCTTCTCACAACCCTGTGACCTTCCTCTTCCTCCCTGCCCTAACCTTCCCTCTCCCCTTCCCTTTCCCTTCCCTTGGCCTTTAGGAAAGGGGGGGGGGGGGTGGCCATAAAGCAAAGGAAACGGGGGGGGGGGCGTCAACCCTTATTCTCATGAGCAGCACGCACCTTCTTCTCTGTCAGATATGCAGGGGAACACCGCCCTGATCAGATCCGCAGAGAAAGGCAGCAGCCGTTCTTTGCCATTCTCAAGGAAATCCAGCAACCAAAGCAGTGCTGCCTTGCGGGTCCGGTCCTCTGCACGAGGGGCACGCAGGCGAACGTGGAGGGGTGTGGGTGGACTGGGGAATGGATGCAGATGGAGGACGGGTACGGAGGGGGAGGGGGGTGGGTGCGGTGGAAGTGGATGCATCCGGATGGCAAAATGACCGCCCGACATCATCAACATCACCACCCAACATCACGAACAACCGAGACCAACAACATCACGGATGGCGGATGGGAAATGCACGCGAACACAAAAATCCGCTCAATGATGAGCCGCAGCTTCCCCGTGCACCCCGGCGACCCCACACTCCTGCCGGACTGCATTTGCCGCCGATGGTTTGCCGCGTCCAAGGCGGTTGTGCGACGCACATCCGTGCCTTTCCAGACCTTTGGCGCCCTGGTCCCACACGGCGTGATTGAAAAGGCTCGCCACTTGATGGATGTGGCGTGCGATCAGAACAGAGCATGCACCAGGCGGGCGGGGCGGGGGGGACTCACAAATCGGATGCCCCCTTCCCACAGCCCCGCCCCCCCCCAAATGTTTCATCCACTTCTCGCCGCCGTTGCGCACGCGACCCACCCATCCCCCGGGCACTGTTCGAAACAGACGCGTGCGCACGGCACCGCGCCGCCGGGGCGGGCTGGTTCGGGAGGATGTGGCTGCATATAGGGGAGGGCGGGATGAAGGAGTGGTGGTGTATGATGTGGTGCGGGGTGAAAGATGTGGGTGAGTGGCGTGGTGGGTAGGTAGAGGGTAGGCAGGGACAGGACGCACGGAGGGCAGGCAGGGGAGGATGACACGGGGGAGACCTTTGGAGGAACAGTGCGCGATCAGAATCTTAATGAGAGGCCCATATCCCACGGGGGTGGGCTGTCCCCCTTCGTGAAGCTCCCTGAGGAATGCGCAGAGACCCAGCACGCAGGGGGGCGGCGTGTGTGCCATCATGTGCAGCCCCTGCCCCGGCCCCGGCCCACTTCAATGCCCGGCCCTTCCCCTTCCCCTTCCCCTTCCCCTCCCCTGCTCTGCCCCGCCCGTCTCTGACATGTGACGACGCGAGGCATTCGGTCATCTGAAGAAGGTCTCTGTCGATGCTCAATGTTCTGGGGTCCGGGTTCGCTGGTACCCCTACGCATCCTCGACACTGTTGATGCTCGGCGCAATTGGACTGCGCCGGGGCGCCGCGGAGTGCGGCGCAGTTGGACTGCACAGGCGTACCCTGGCATGCGCACGCGCGCAGTAGGCGCGCCGCATACGCGCTGGGGACGGATGTGCATGCGCCCATACGTCCAATCCATGCACCTTGTACACATGCGTGTCGCATCATACGGGGACCGCCTGGACACTCGCACACATGTTGATACATGTCCACACTGCCCACTGCCCACTGCCCGCACCCCTGGGCGACCGGTGCTGTTTGAATGCGCGTCGTCCTGTCGGTGCCCACCGGCGAACGCCGGGTGGCATCGGGTGGTGCTCCAACGACACGGAGCGCGGATCACCCACAAATACCACCGGCAAATGCCGGCGGCATTGGGCATAGGTCCCGATCGTCTGGGTGTAGGTACCTACCGTTCGAGCAGAGGTCCCTGTCGCCCGGGCACAGGGGGTGCCGTAATGAAAAAAAAAAACTCGGAGTGTCCAATACGCCCTACGATGGCGGCCGGTGGGTAACCGATGGCGGTTGGTGTGTAACCGATGGCGGTTGGTGGGTAACCGATGGTGGTTGGTGGGTAACCGATGGCGGTTGGTGGGTAACTGATGGCGGTTGGTGTGTAACCGATGGCGGTTGGTGTGTAACCGATGGCGGTTGGTGGGTAACCGATGGCGGTTGGTGAGTAGCCACCAAACATCAGAGAGTGGATGCCATAGTAAAAAAAAAAAAAAAAAAAAAAGAAAAAAAAGGGTGAGCGTCCTTATGGCACCCTGCCCGGGCATAGGCACGGCGAGTGCAGAGTGGGTGCGTGGCGGGTGCGTGCTGGGGTGTCGAGTGCGTGTCGGGCGCCGGCACCGGCTGAGACTTCACGTGCTCCCATGACCCCATTACACTGAGTGGGGGGAAGCGGAGGGGGAGGGATGCAACTGCGTAACGGCACCGTTTGAGCTCGCCCAAGAGGGTTTCAGTCATCTGCACGATCTCCTTGTTGCGGTCGCTGAGCATGTGGAACAGCCCGTCCAGATACTCAGGCAGGTACTTGATGATGTTGATGTCCGGGACCGCGTCCAGCGCCATCAGCCACGACACCAGAAACTGGCGGATGTACGGGTTGTTCGACCCGATCTGCTTCTTCACCAGCCCGATGAACCTGCGAGAGAGGTCACGTGGTTGAGCCGTCAGAGGCCACGATGCCTGTCCAAAAGGTCCCGAGATCGAACCCCAGGTCTGGCAGTGATGACGCTACGTCGTCCTGGGCACCCCCGGTGGGCCCCCCGGAGGCGGAAGCGACCAATGATGGTTCGCTGGAGTCCCGGCGATTGCCCGGGTGTCCTTTCGCTTGCTCGACCCAGTGGGCCTGCGGTCGAGCGGAGGAGGCCGTGGTCAGACCTTTGCTTAGCAACGGGGGGGGGGGGGGCGGGGGGTCCCTGTGGGGCTGCCTCAGGACCAGGCAGCCCACCCACCCACCCAAGCTGACCCACCCACCCAAGCTGACCCACCCACCCACCCACCCAGACCCCCCCCTACCCCTATGGGGGTGGGGGGTTCCTGTGCTGTAAGAATCAGCTGGTAACACAAAAACCCTGTGTATTTACCCAAAAAAATTGTGTCATTTAGTCACTATGCCATCGTTGAACCATTGCATATCAGATGTGGCAGATACCCTAGTGGTAGATCGCTTCACTGTCAATCTGGCGCAGCGCCGGTTTGAACCCCACTGGCTGCAAACTGGGCAATTTTGCCACTTGTTACCACTATTCTCTCAGTGAAAATTGAATTCTCCTGCACAAACAAAGGCTGTCGGACCATTCTCTCAGTACCCACCCACCCACCCACCCATCCACCCAGACCCTACCCCCCCCCCAAGGGGGGGGGGGGGTAGGCACTTTGGGCCAAATTGCCCCAAACCAAACTAACCCACCCACCCACAGGCCACAGACCCACCCACCCAGCCCCCCCCCTCCCCGTGGGGTAGGACTTAAGCAAAGGTCTGGCCGTGGTGTGCCGGGCTGCCCCCGAGGCCGGAACAAGACAGCGCCGCGGTGCACAGCCCCGGCACGCGGGGAGCTCGGCCGACCAGCTGCTGCTGCCAAGTACTGGCCAACCGGCGTCAGTGGCACCATCCGCTGCCGTCAGTGAACCACAAGTCTGTCGCCTGAAGGTCCCGGGGGGGGGGGGGGGTTGTGGAGGGATGGGTGCCAATCCCGACGGTTGATGGGCGGCGAAGGCGCGGAAGCTACTTCGCCGAAACGCGACGTGCCCAGGGCTCCTTTTCCGAGGGGGGGGGGGGGTCCAGCCCCCCATTACCTCCGGCGGTGCCGAGTTCTTAGAGGCGCCAAAGGCACCGAAGAAAATTCTGAGCCTAAACTAATTGGCGAAGGCATGAGCCCCATGTTGTCTGTGTGTGGGGGGGGGGGGGGGGCAGTGGTGCTGAGTTGTGAAAAGGAGCCCTGGACGTGCGCCGAAAGCGCAAGCAATCATTTGGCCACGGAAATGGTCCCGATCCCTTGAGGAGGGGGCGGGGGTGTCCGGCCGGTGTTCGTGTACCAACGCCGCAGGCACAAGGACTCCACACTAGCGTCCGTTGTCCCGGACCAACCACCAAAAACCGCCGTCAGTTGTCCCGCAGCCGCCGTCAATTGTCGCCAACCGCCGTCATGCTGGCTCCGTGCGTTGCCTCGCATGGGGCCGGCCAGGGCCCCTTTTAAGGGGGGGTAGGGGGGTCCAGCCCCCCCCCCCCCCCCCCCCCCCGGGTGGTGCTCAGTTTTTAGGGGCACCAAAGGCGCCAAAGAAAATCATTGATTGGCCGAAGGCCCAGAAGAAAATTTGGCCCAATTTTCTAAAAGGGGGGGTGCCCCCCCCCCCCCCGCGGTGGTGAAGATGCACACACCAGCGCGCACAAGTCAGCGCTGGTGTCGGCAAACCCCCGCATGGACTTGGGAGTGTGCATCTGGATGCACCTGGTCAACGGCACGGGCAACAGCCCGTCTCCGGGACGGCCGACCCCCGGAGTAGTCAAACAAGACAAGTCATCCAGGGGCTCCGTTGACACAACCAAAACACGTTCGGACCCACAGAGGGTCAGAATGAGCAGTGGCGAGAGGCCAATAGGCGCCGCCAAAGGTAAGCAAACCAACACCATGGCCTCGTGCCAAACCGTTCCGAGCGGTGCCGAGTTGTTGACAGGAGCCCTGGGGTTGGCATCATCTTCTCGGGGGTGAGTCGACGCCATTGCTCTCGTTACTCAACGCTGTCCCGTTTGGCTGTCCCCCCGGCGTTGTACCGGTCGTCGCCACGAGGCTCGAGGGGGCCGGGCGCATGCGGCCAAGCCATCGGATGTGCCAATGGCCTGGCCACAGATGTGCCCAGCCATCGGCGCATCCAGCGCAAGTCCCGTAGGTCGACGCCAAGCAAAACAAAGCACCTCCTTCCGAAAGGACAGTCAGAGCGCGGACTACAGAGGGTCGCGGGCGGGGCAAGGCGGGGGGTGGCGCGATGCCCAAGGGGCAGTCCTGCCAGATGTGCCCCCCCCCCCCCCGCCGAAGCCGCCGAAGGAAATGTTGGGCCTAAACGACTTGGCACAAAAGGGGCCAAAGAATTGTTCTGATTGGCCAAAGGCCCGGAGAAAATTTTGGCCCAAGCACTTCAAGGGGCGTGGGGGTCTATAGGGGCGGGGGATACCCCCCCCCCCCCCCCAAAGTGAGCAGAAGGTTCAAAGGCGAGAGGCCAATAGGCGCCGCCACAGGCTAACAGCCAACCACCAAGGCCTTGTGCCAACCCCCCCCCCCCGGCGGCACCGGGGCCCTCTTGCGGTGCGCCTTGGGAATGTGTCCCCCCCCCCCCCCTGGGCAGAAGTTCCATTCTGGATCCCCCCCCCCCCCCCGGGGCAGGCGCCGCCACAGGCTAACAGCCAACCACCGAGGCCCTTGTGCCAACCCCCCCCCCTCCCCCCAAGTGGTGCCGAGTTGTTAAAAGGGGCCCTGGTGAGGGGGGGGGGGGGGGTCATTTATGATTCTGGCAAACCCAAGCCGACCCGCCCACCGAAAACATTTCCTCAGGAAAAACATGAAGTTGTATGACAGGGGCCGGAAATTGGAGGCCGGTTTCAGTAACACAAACCACTACGCTACGGCCTGAGCCCCGCACAGGCACGCGCGACGGGCCGCACCTTGCGACGTCGAAGGCGTCGATTTCCGTGGCGATATCTTTGATGAGGCGGTCCAAAGTGAACGTGGCGTTCTGCACCTTCAATTCGTTGTCGGCCGACAACTGCAAAGCGCGGGAGGCACACCGGGTCAGGCTATGGGGACACACTTGAGGCACACGCACCCTCTGACATGGAAGCTCCTCCTCAAGCCGTAAATCCCTCCGGACCCTCTGCACCCTCGACGACCTCCCTACCCTCTGCACCCGCTATATCCCTGAATTACATCTACACCTTCTCCACTCGCTACACTACACTTTCTCTCCGCCCTCCACACCCTCTGCAGCCTCTCAACCCTCTACCAGGGGGGGGACATGATGCACGCACGGGCCTTGGATTATGCAATGCGCAATTACGCACACAATCACGCACAATCACGCACGATTACGCACGATGCATTCCGACGAACACACAGGGGGATTGCAAACAAGAGGGATCTTGGGATTGCTAACCTTCTGTCGTTTGGCAGCAGGAGGGACACCACATTCTTCCTCATTTTCGGACGATGGAAAAATTTCATCGTCTAGGAAAGCATCTTCAGCAGTGGAAACATGTAGAGGTGCATTTTGGTGCACAAAATTGTCCATGATAAACACAACAACGAATTGCATTGGACAAGAGTCAAGCAGGACATTATGAACGATTATGCACAATTATGCACGATTATGCAAAGTAGCCAGATTGTGAATCATGCACAATTATGCACAAATATGCATGTGCATAATGCCCGCCCCCCCCTTGCCTCTACTCCTTCTACCCCTTCTACAATCTCCCTATCCTCGACACCCTCTACAACCTCTACACTCTCCCTACCCGGTGTAGAGGGTGTACAGGGTGTAGAAGGTGACGAGGGTGTAGAGGGTGTATGGGGTGTAGAGATTGTATGGGGTGTAGAGATTGTATGGGTGTAGCGGCAGTGGAGGGTGACGAGGGTGTGGAGCGTGTCGGGGGTGGGAAGGAGCGGCACCCTCGTCACCTTCTACACCGTCTACACCCCATACACTCTCCACACCCCATACACTCTCTACACCCCATACACTCTCTACACCCCATACACTCTCTACATCCCATACACTCTCTACACCCCATACACTCTCTACACCCCATACACTCTCTACACCCCATACACTCTCTACACCCCATACACTCTCTACACCCCATACACTCTCTACACCCCATACACTCTCTACACCCCATACACTCTTTACACCCCATACACTCTTTACACCCCATACACTCTCTACACCCCATACACTCTCTACACCCCATACACTCTCTACACCCCATACACTCTCTACACCCCATACACTCTTTACACCCCATACACTCTCTACACCCCATACACTCTCTACACCCCATACACTCTCTACACCCCATACACTCTCTACACCCTATACACTCTCCACACCCCATACACTCTCTACACCCCATACACTCTCTACACCCCATACACTCTCTACAGCCCATACACTCTCTAAACCCCATACACTCTCCACACCCCATACACTCTCTACACCCCATACACTCTCTACACCCCATACACTCTCTACACCCCATACACTCTCTACACCCCATACACTCTCTACACCCCATACACTCTTTACACCCCATACACTCTCTACACCCCATACACTCTCTACACCCCATACACTCTCTACACCCCATACACTCTCTACACCCCATACACTCTCTACACCCCATACACTCTCTACACCCCATACACTCTCTACACCCCATACACTCTCTACACCCCATACACTCTCTACACCCCATACACTCTCTACACCCCATACACTCTTTACACCCCATACACTCTCTACACCCCATACACTCTCTACACCCCATACACTCTCTACACCCCATACACTCTCTACACCCCATACACTCTCTACACCCCATGCACCCTCCACACCCTATACACTCTCTACACCCCATACACTCTCTACACCCCATACACTCTCTACACCCCATACACTCTCTACACCCCATACACTCTCTACACCCCATACACTCTCTACACCCCATACACTCTCTACACCCCATACACTCTTTACACCCCATACACTCTCTACACCCCATACACTCTCTACACCCCATACACTCTCTACACCCCATACACTCTCTACACCCCATACACTCTCTACACCCCATACACTCTCTACACCCCATACACTCTCTACACCCCATACACTCTTTACACCCCATACACTCTTTACACCCCATACACTCTCTACACCCCATACACTCTCTACACCCCATACACTCTCTACACCCCATACACTCTCTACACCCCATACACTCTTTACACCCCATACACTCTCTACACCCCATACACTCTCTACACCCCATACACTCTCTACATCCTATACACTCTCCACACCCCATACACTCTCTACACCCCATACACTCTCTACACCCCATACACTCTCTACACCCCATACACTCTCTAAACCCCATACACTCTCCACAGCCCATACACTCTCTACACCCCATAGTCTCTCTACACCCCATACACTCTCTACACCCCATACACTCTCTACACCCCATACACTCTCTACACCCCATACACTCTCTACACCCCATACACTCTCTACACCCCATACACTCTCTACACCCCCATACACTCTCTACACCCCATACACTCTCTACACCCCATACACTCTCTACACCCCATACACTCTCTACACCCCATACACTCTCTACACCCCATACACTCTCTACACCCCATACACTCTCTACAACCCCATACACTCTCTAACACCCCATACACTCTCTACAACCCCATACACTCTTTACACCCCATACACTCTCTACACCCCATACACTCTCTACACCCCATACACTCTCTACACCCCATACACTCTCTACACCCCATACACTCTCTACACCCCATACACTCTCTACACCCCATACACTCTCTACACCCCATACACTCTTTACACCCCATACACTCTCTACACCCCATACACTCTCTACACCCCATACACTCTCTACACCCCATACACTCTCTACACCCCATACACTCTCTACAACCCCATACACTCTTTACACCCCATACACTCTCTACAACCCCATACACTCTCTACACCCCATACACTCTCTACACCCCATACACTCTCTACACCCCATACACTCTCTACACCCCATACACTCTCTACACCCCATACACTCTCTACGTCCCATACACTCTTTACACCCCATACACTCTTTACACCCCATACACTCTCTACACCCCATACACTCTCTACAGCCCCATACACTCTCTACACCCCATACACTCTCTACACCCCATACACTCTTTACACCCCATACACTCTCTACACCCCATACACTCTCTACACCCCATACACTCTCTACACCCCCATACACTCTCTACACCCTATACACTCTCCACACCCCATACACTCTCTACACCCCATACACTCTCTACACCCCATACACTCTCTACACCCCATACACTCTCTAAACCCCATACACTCTCCACATGCCCATACACTCTCTACAACCCCATACACTCTCTACAGCCCCATACACTCTCTACACCCCATACACTCTCTACAACCCCATACACTCTCTACACCCCATAACACTCTCTACATTCCCCATACACTCTCTACACCCCATACACTCTCTACACCCCATACACTCTCTACACCCCATACACTCTTTACACCCCATACACTCTCTACACCCCATACACTCTCTACACCCCATACACTCTCTACACCCCATACACTCTCTACACCCCATACACTCTCTACACCCCATACACTCTTTACACCCCATACACTCTCTACACCCCATGACACTCTCTACACCCCAATACACTCTCTACACCCCATACACTCTCTACACCCCATACACTCTCTACACCCCATACACTCTCTACACCCCATACACTCTTTACACCCCATACACTTCTTTTACTACACCCCATACACTCTCTACACCCCATACACTCTCTACACCCCATACACTCTCTACACCCCATACACTCTCTACACCCCATACACTCTCTACACCCCATACACTCTCCACACCCCATACACTCTCTACACCCCATACACTCTCTACACCCCATACACTCTCTACACCCCATACACTCTCTACACCCCATACACTCTCAACACCCCATACACTCTCTACACCCCATACACTCTTTACACCCCATACACTCTCCCACACCCCATACACTCTCTACACCCCATACACTCTCTACACCCCATACCCTCTGTACACCCCATACACTCTCTACACCCCATAAACTCTCTACACCCCATGACACTCTCTACAACCCCATACACTCTCTACACCCCATACACTCTCCACACCCCATACACTCTCTACACCCCATACACTCTCTACACCCCATACACTCTCTACACCCCATACACCCTCTACAACCCATACACTGTCCCTACACCCCATACACTCTCTACAACCCCATACACTCTCTACACCCCATACACTCTCCACACCCAATACACTCTCCACACCCCATACACTCTCTACACCCCATACACCCTCCACACCCTATACACTCTCTACACCCCATTAACTCTCTACACCCCATACGATCTCTACACCCCATACACTCTCTACAACCCCATACACTCTTTACACCCCATACACTCTCTACACCCCATACACTCTCTACACCCCATACACTCTCTACACCGCATACACTCTCTACACCCCATACACTCTCTACACCCCATACACTCTCCACACCCCATACACTCTCCACACCCCATACACTCTCTACACCCCATACACTCTCTACACCCCATACACTCTCTACACCCCATACACTCTCTACACCCCATACACTCTCTACAACCCTCTACACCCTCTACACCTTCGTCACCTTCTACACCCTCTACACCCCATACTCCTCTCTACACCCCATACACTCTCTACACCCCATACACTCTCCACAACCCATACACTCTCTACACCCCAAAACACTCTCTACACCCCATACACTCTCTACACCCCATACACTCTCTACACCCCATACACTCTCTACACCCCATACACTGTCTACACCCCATACACTCTCTACACCCCATACACTCTCTACACCCCCATACACTCTTTACACCCCATACACTCTCTACACCCCATACACTCTCTACACCCCATACACTCTCTACACCCCATACACTCTCCACACCCCATACACTCTCTACACCCCATACACTCTCTACACCCCATACACTCTCTACACCCCATACACTCTCTACACCCCATACACTCTCTACACCCCATACACTCTCTACACCCCATACACTCTCCACAACCCCATACACTCTCTACACCCCATACACTCTTTACACCCCATACACTCTCTACACCCCATACACTCTCTACAACCCCATACACTCTCAACACCCCATACACTCTCTACACCCCATACACTCTTTACACCCCATACACTCTCCACACCCCATACACTCTCTACACCCCATACACTCTCTACACCCCCATACACTCTGTACACCCCATACACTCTCCACACCCCATACACTCTCTACACCCCATACACTCTCTACACCCCATACACTCTCTACACCCCATACACTCTCTACACCCCATACACTCTCTACACCCCATACACTCTCCACACCCCATACACTCTCTACACCCCATACACTCTCTACACCCCATACACTCTCTACACCCCATACACTCTCTACACCCCATACACTCTCAACACCCCATACACTCTCTACACCCCATACACTCTTTACACCCCATACACTCTCCACACCCCATACACTCTCTACACCCCATACACTCTCTACACCCCATACACTCTGTACACCCCATACACTCTCTACACCCCATAAACTCTCTACACCCCATACACTCTCTACACCCCATACACTCTCTACACCCCATACACTCTCTACACCCCATACACTCTCTACACCCCATACACTCTCTACACCCCATACACTCTCTACACCCCATACACCCTCTACAACCCATACACTGTCCCTACACCCCATACACTCTCTACACCCCATACACTCTCTACACCCCATACACTCTCCACACCCAATACACTCTCCACACCCCATACACTCTCTACAACCCCATACACCCTCCACACCCTATACACTCTCTACACCCCATACACTCTCTACACCCCATACACTCTCTACACCCCATACACTCTCTACACCCCATACACTCTTTACACCCCATACACTCTCTACACCCCATACACTCTCTACACCCCATACACTCTCTACACCGCATACACTCTCTACACCCCATACACTCTCTACACCCCATACACTCTCCACACCCCATACACTCTCCACACCCCATACACTCTCTACACCCCCATACACTCTCTACACCCCATACACTCTCTACACCCCATACACTCTCTACACCCCATACACTCTCTACACCCTCTACACCCTCTACACCTTCGTCACCTTCTACACCCTCTACACCCCATACACTCTCTACACTACACCCCATACACTCTCTACACCCCATACACTCTCTACACCCCATACACTCTCTACCCCCATACACTCTCTACACCCCAAACACTCTCTACACCCCATACACTCTCTACACCCCATACACTCTCTACACCCCATACACTCTCTACACCCCATACACTGTCTACACCCCATACACTCTCTACACCCCACACACTCTCTACACCCCATACACTCTTTACACCCCATACACTCTCTACACCCCATACACTCTCTACACCCCATACACTCTCTACACCCCATACACTCTCTACACCCCATACACTCTCTACACCCCATACACTCTCCACACCCATACACTCTCTACACCCCATACACTCTCTACACCCCATACACTCTCCACACCCCATACACTCTCTACATCCCATACACTCTCTACACCCCATACACTCTCTACACCCCATACACTCTCTACACCCATACACTCTCTACACCCCATACACTCTCTACACCCCATACACTCTCCACACCCCATACACTCTCTACACCCCATACACTCTCTACACCCCATACACTCTCTACACCCCATACACTCTCTACACCCCATACACTCTCTACACCCCATACACTCTCTACACCCCACACACTCTCTACACCCCATACACTCTCTACACCCCATACACTCTCTACACCCCATACACTCTCTACACCCCATACACTCTCTACACCCCATACACTCTCTACACCCCATACACTCTCTACACCCCTACATCCTCTACACCCCATACACTCTTTACACCCCATACACTCTCTACACCCCATACACTCTCTACACCCCATACACTCTCTACACCCCATACACTCTCTACACCCCATACACTCTCTACACCCCATACACTCTCTACACCCCATACACTCTCTACACCCCATACACTCTCTACACCCCATACACTCTCTACACCCCATACACTCTCTACACCCCATACACTCTCTACACCCCATACACTCTTACACCCCATACACTCTCCACACCCCATACACTCTCTACACCCCATACACTCTTACACCCCATACACTCTCCACACCCCATACACTCTCTACACCCCATACACTCTCTACACCCCATACACTCTCTACACCCCATACACTCTCTACACCCATACACTCTCTACACCCCATACACTCTCTACACCCCATACACTCTCTACACCCATACACTCTCTACACCCCATACACTCTCTACACCCCATACACTCTCTACACCCCATACACTCTCTACACCCCATACACTCTCTACACCCCATACACTCTCTACACCCCATACACTCTCTACACCCCATACACTCTCTACACCCCATACACTCTCCACACCCCATACACTCTCTACACCCCATACACTCTCTACACCCCATACACTCTCTACACCCCATACACTCTCTACACCCCATAAACTCTCTACACCCCATACACTCTCGACACCCCATACACTCTCTACACCCCATACACTCTCCACACCCCATACACTCTCTACACCCCATACACTCTCTACACCCCATACACTCTCTACACCCCATACACCCTCTACAACCCATACACTGTCCCTACACCCCATACACTCTCTACACCCCATACACTCTCTACACCCCATATACTCTCCACACCCAATACACTCTCCACACCCCATACACTCTCTACACCCCATACACCCTCCACACCCTATACACTCTCTACACCCCATACACTCTCTACACCCCATACACTCTCTACACCCCATACACTCTCTACACCCCATACACTCTTTACACCCCATACACTCTCTAGGCCCCATACACTCTCTACACCCCATACACTCTCTACACCCCATACACTCTCTACACCCCATACACTCTCTACACCCCATACACTCTCCACACCCCATACACTCTCCACACCCCATACACTCTCTACACCCCATACACTCTCTACACCCCATACACTCTCTACACCCCATACACTCTCTACACCCCATAACTCTCTACACCCTCTACACCCTCTACACCTTCGTCACCTTCTACACCCTCTACACCCCATACACTCTCTACACCCCATACACTCTCTACACCCCATACACTCTCCACAACCCATACACTCTCTACACCCCATACACTCTCTACACCCCATACACTCTCTACACCCCATACACTCTCTACACCCCATACACTCTCTACACCCCATACACTCTCTACACCCCATACACTCTCCACACCCCATACACTCTCCACACCCCATACACTCTCTACACCCCATACACTCTCTACACCCCATACACTCTCTACACCCCATACACTCTCTACACCCCATACACTCTCTACACCCTCTACACCCTCTACACCTTCGTCACCTTCTACACCCTCTACACCCCATACACTCTCTACACCCCATACACTCTCTACACCCCATACACTCTCCACAACCCATACACTCTCTACACCCCATACACTCTCTACACCCCATACACTCTCCACACCCCATACACTCTCCACACCCCATACACTCTCTACACCCCATACACTCTCTACACCCCATACACTCTCTACACCCCATACACTCTCTACACCCCATACACTCTCTACACCCCATACACTCTCTACACCCCATACACTCTCTACACCCCATACACTCTCCACAACCCATACACTCTCTACACCCCATACACTCTCTACACCCCATACACTCTCCACACCCCATACACTCTCCACACCCCATACACTCTCTACACCCCATACACTCTCTACACCCCATACACTCTCTACACCCCATAGAATGTCTACAACCTCTACACCCTCTACACTTTCGTCACCTTCTACAGCCTCTACACCCATGTCATGTCATGTCATGTCATGGAGCGCTAGAGCCATCGTCCGCTGGCCCGCCCAGTGGGCGTCCATCGGCAGAACGTCTAGCCGTTACACACACACGCACTCCGATGGAATGGGCCCCAGGTGAGGGGGGGCCGAGAGCACCATGCATGGCGCGAAGAAGAGAGGCGCCCGGACCAAGCAAGGTCCACCACGGGCAGGCGAGCGGACGCTCAGAAACACCAGTCCCGCCGGCAGGCCCCGGCTTTCTGGGAACTGGTGGGTCTCACCTTTGATGGAATGAACCCCAGGTGAGGGGGGGCCGAGAGCACCATGCATGGCGCGAAGAAGAGAGGCGCCCGGACCAAGCAAGGTCCACCACGGGCAGGCGAGCGGACGCTCAGAAACACCAGTCCCGCCGACAGGCCCCGGCTTTCTGGGAACTGGTGGGTCTCACCTTAGACGGTCGACGCGCGCACTCGAGGCACACTTGGTGAGGCAGTGGTGCGTCTGCCCCTCACAGGCTGCACCGCTGACCCCGGGGGGCGCCCGGGGTGGGTGGCGGCGTCGCCGGCCGGCCTGACTTGGCCCTCTACACCCCATACACTCTCTACACCCCATACACTCTCCAGACCCCATACACTCTCCACACCCCATACACTCTCTACACCCCATACACTCTCTACACCCCATACACTCTCTACACCCCATACACTCTCCACACCCAATACACTCTCTACACCCCATACACTCTCTACACCCCATACACTCTCCACACCCCATACACTCTCTACACCCCATACACTCTCTACACCCCATACACTCTCTACACCCCATACACTCTCTAGACCCCATACACTCTCTACATCCCATACACTCTCTACACCCATACACTCTCCACACCCTCTACACCCTCTACACCTTCGTCACCTTCTACACCCTCTACACCCCATACACTCTCCAAACCCCATACACTCTCTACAACCCATACACTATCTACACCCTCTACACCCTCTACACCTTCGTCACCTTCTACACCCTCTACACCCCGTACACTCTCCACACCCCATACACTCTCCACACCCCATACACTCTCCACACCGCGTACACTCTCTACACCCCATACACTCTCTACACCCCATACACTCTCTACACCCTCTACACCCTCTACACCTTCGTCACCTTCTACACCCTCTACACCCCATACACTCTCCACACCCCATACACTCTCCACACCCCATACACTCTCCACACCCCATACACTCTCTACACCCATACACTCTGTACACCCCATACACTCTCTACACCCCATACACTCTCTATACCCCATACACTCTCTACACCCCATACACTCTCTACATCCCATACACTCTCTACACCCCATACACTCTCTACACCCCATACACTCTCTACACCCCATTCACTCTCTACACCCCATACACTCTCTGAACCCCATACACTCTCTACACCCCGTACACTCTCTACACCCCATACACTCTCTACACCCCATACACTCTCCACACCCCATACACTCTCTACACCCCATACACTCTCTACACCCCATACACTCTCTACACCCCATACACTCTCCACACCCCATACACTCTCCACACCCCATACACTCTCTACACCCCATACACTCTCTACACCCCATACACTCTCTACACCCCATACACTCTCTACACCCCATACACTCTCTACACCCCATACACTCTCTACACCCCATACACTCTCTACACCCCATACACTCTCTACACCCCATACACTCTCTTACACCCCATACACTCTCCACACCCCATACACTCTCTACACCCCATACACTCTCTACACCCCATACACTCTCCACACCCCATACACTCTCTACACCCCATACACTCTCTACACCCCATACACTCTCTACACCCCATACACTCTCTACACCCCATACACTCTCTACACCCCATACACTCTCTACACCCCATAGAATCTCTACAACCCCTACACCCTCTACACTTTCGTCACCTTCTACACCCTCTACACCCCATACACTCTGAACACCCCATACACTCTCCACACCCCATACACTCTCCACACCCCATACACTCTCTACACCCCATACACTCTCTACACCCATACACTCTCTACACCCCATACACTCTCCACACCCCATACACTCTCTACACCCCATACACTCTCTACACCCCATACACTCTCCACACCCCATACACTCTCTACACCCCATACACTCTCTACACCCCATACACTCTCTACACCCCATACACTCTCTAGACCCCATACACTCTCTACACCCCATACACTCTCTACACCCCATACACTCTCCACACCCTCTACACCCTCTACACCTTCGTCACCTTCTACACCCTCTACACCCCATACACTCTCCGAACCCCATACACTCTCTACAACCCATACACTATCTACACCCTCTACACCCTCTACACCTTCGTCACCTTCTACACCCTCTACACCCCGTACACTCTCCACACCCCATACACTCTCCACACCCCATACACTCTCCACACCGCGTACACTCTCTACACCCCATACACTCTCTACGACCCATACACTCTCTACACCCTCTACACCCTCTACACCTTCGTCACCTTCTACACCCTCTACACCCCATACACTCTCCACACCCCATACACTCTCCACACCCCATACACTCTCCACACCCCATACACTCTCTACACCCCATACACTCTCTACACCCCATACACTCTCTACACCCCATACACTCTCTATACCCCATACACTCTCTACACCCCATACACTCTCTACACCCCATACACTCTCTACACCCCATACACTCTCTACACCCCATACACTCTCTACACCCCATTCACTCTCTACACCCCATACACTCTCTGAACCCCATACACTCTCTACACCCCATACACTCTCTACACCCCATACACTCTCTACACCCCATACACTCTCCACACCCCATACACTCTCTACACCCCATACACTCTCTACACCCCATACACTCTCTACACCCCATACACTCTCCACACCCCATACACTCTCCACACCCCATACACTCTCTACACCCCATACACTCTCTACACCCCATACACTCTCTACACCCCATACACTCTCTACACCCCATACACTCTCTACACCCCATACACTCTCTACACCCCATACACTCTCTACACCCCATACACTCTCTACACCCCATACACTCTTTACACCCCATACACTCTCCACACCCCATACACTCTCTACACCCCATACACTCTCTACACCCCATACACTCTCTACACCCCATACACTCTCTACACCCCATACACTCTCTACACCCCATACACTCTCTACACCCCATACACTCTCTACACCCCATACACCCTCTACAACCCATACACTGTCCCTACACCCCATACACTCTCTACACCCATACACTCTCTACACCCCATACACTCTCCACACCCAATACACTCTCCACACCCCATACACTCTCTACACCCCATACACCCTCCACACCCTATACACTCTCTACACCCCATACACTCTCTACACCCCATACACTCTCTACACCCCATACACTCTCTACACCCCATACACTCTCTACACCCCATACACTCTCCACACCCCATACACTCTCCACACCCCATACACTCTCTACACCCCATACACTCTCTACACCCCATACACTCTCTACACCCCTACACTCTCTACACCCTCTACACCCTCTACACCTTCGTCACCTTCTACACCCTCTACA
>CAXIWF010001119.1:32099-60385 GCA_964036045.1 Eutreptiella sp. 'Long Island Sound 2002' | reverse complement strand
GGAGCCCGCCGGAGACGCTGAGACGCGGGAGACGCGCGAGTACAGGGGAGACGCGCGAGACAGGGGAGACGCGCGAGACAGGGGAGACGCGCGAGACAGGTGGGAGACGCGCGAGACTGGGGAGACGCGCGAGACAGGGGAGACGCGCGAGACAGGGGGAGACGCGCGAGACAGGGGAGACGCGCGAGACAGGGGGAGACGCGCGAGACAGGGGAGACGCGCGAGACAGGGGAGACGCGCGAGACAGGGGAGACTCGCGAGACAGTGGACAGCGGGAGACGCCGGAGCCGCCGGAGACGCGGGCGAGACAGGGGAGACGCGCGAGACAGGGGAGACGCGCGAGACAGGGGAGACGCGCGAGACAGGGGAGACGCGCGAGACAGGGGAGACGCGCGAGACAGGGGAGAGGCGCGAGACAGGGGAGACGCCCGAGACAGGGGGAGACGCGCGAGACAGGGGGAGACGCGCGAGACAGGGGAGACGCGCGAGACAGGGGAGACGCGCGTGACAGGGGAGACGCGCGAGACAGGGGAGACGCGCGAGACAGGGGAGACGCGCGAGACAGGGGAGACGCGCGGGACAGGGGAGACCCGCCAGACAGGGGAGACGCGCGAGACAGGGGAGTCGCGCGAGACAGGGGGTAGACGCGCGAGACAGGGCACCACGCGTCCACAGCCCCCCCCCCCCCGGCGGCGGCGGCCCCGCCACGACCACGGCGACACCCCACCCCACACACCCCCCCCTTCCCCACACACCCCCCTCCCTCTCTCCCCCCCACCGACATTCCCCCCCACCCTCACTCCCCCCCTCCCCTCTCTCCCCCCCCTCCCCTCTCTCCCCCCCCACCCCACACTCCCCCCTCCACACTCTCCCCCCCTCCCCTCTCTCCCCCCTCCCCTCTCTCCCCCCCACCCCTCTCTCCACCCCCTACCCTGTCTCACCCCCCTCCCCTCTCCCCACCCCCATCCCCTCTCACCACCCCATCCCCTCTCTCCACCCCATACACTCTCCCCCCTACCCTCTCTACCCCCATACACTCTCTACACCCCATACACTCTCTACACCCTCTACACCCTCTACACCTTCGTCACCTTCTACACCCTCTACATCCCATACACTCTCTACACCCCATACACTCTCTACACCCCATACACTCTCTACACCCCATACACTCTCTACACCCCATACACTCTCTACACCCCATACACTCTCTACACCCCATACACTCTCTACACCCCATACACTCTCTACACCCCATACACTCTCTACACCCCATACACTCTCTACACCCCATACACTCTCTACACCCCATACACTCTCTACACCCCATACACTCTCTACACCCTCTACACCCTCTACACCTTCGTCACCCCATACACCCTCTACACCCCATACACTCTCCACACCCCATACACTCTCCACACCCCATACACTCTCTACACCCCATACACTCTCTACACCCTATACACTCTCCACACCCCATACACTCTCTACACCCCATACACTCTCTACACCCCATACACTCTCTACACCCCATACACTCTCTACACCCCATACACTCTCTACACCCTCTACACCCTCTACACCTTCGTCACCCCATACACTCTCTACACCCCATACACTCTCTACACCCCATACACTCTCCACACCCCATACACTCTCTACACCCCATACAGTCTCTACACCCCATACACTCTCCACACCCCATACACTCTCTACACCCCATACACTCTCTACACCCCATACACTCTCTACACCCCATACACTCTCTACACCCCATACACTCTCTACACCCCATACACTCTCTACACCCCATACACTCTCTACACCCCATACACTCTCTACACCCCATACACTCTCTACACCCCATACACTCTCTACACCCCAACACTCTCCACACCCCATACACTCTCTACACCCATACACTCTCTACACCCCATACACTCTCTACACCCCATACACTCTCTACACCCCATACACTCTCTACACCCCATACACTCTCTACACCCCATACACTCTCTACACCCCATACACTCTCTATACCCTCTACACCCTCTACACCTTCGTCACCCCATACACTCTCTACACCCCATACACTCTCTACACCCCATACACTCTCTACACCCCATACACTCTCTACACCCCATACACTCTCTACACCCCATACACTCTCTACACCCCATACACTCTCTACACCCCATACACTCTCTACACCCCATACACTTTCTACACCCCATACACTTTCTACACCCCATACACTCTCTACACCCCATACACTCTCTACACCCCATACACCCTCTACAACCCATACACTGTCCCTACACCCCATACACTCTCTACACCCCATACACTCTCTACACCCCATACACTCTCCACACCCAATACACTCTCCACACCCCATACACTCTCTACACCCCATACACCCTCCACACCCCATACACTCTCTACACCCCATACACTCTCCACACCCCATACACTCTCTACACCCCATACACTCTCTACACCCCATACACTCTCTACACCCCATACACTCTCTACACCCCATACACTCTCTACACCCCATACACTCTCTACACCCCATACACTCTCTACACCCCATACACTCTCTACACCCCATACACTCTCTATACCCTCTACACCCTCTACACCTTCGTCACCCCATACACTCTCTACACCCCATACACTCTCTACACCCCATACACTCTCTACACCCCATACACTCTCCACACCCCATACACTCTCTACACCCCATACACTCTCTACACCCCATACACTCTCTACACCCCATACACTCTCTACACCCCATACACTCTCTACACCCCATACACTCTCTACACCCTCTACACCCTCTACACCTTCGTCACCCCATACACTCTCTACACCCCATGCACTCTCTACACCCCATACACTCTCTACACCCCATACACTCTCTACACCCCATACACTCTCCACACCCCATACACTCTCTACACCCCATACACTCTCTACACCCCATACACTCTCTACACCCCATACACTCTCTACACCCCATACACTCTCTACACCCCATACACTCTCTATACCCTCTACACCCTCTACACCTTCGTCACCCCATACACTCTCTACACCCCATACACTCTCTACACCCCATACACTCTCTACACCCCATACACTCTCTACACCCCATACACTCTCTACACCCCATACACTCTCTACACCCTCTACACCCTCTACACCTTCGTCACCCCATACACTCTCTACACCCCATACACTCTCTACACCCCATACACTCTCTACACCCCATACACTCTCCACACCCCATACACTCTCTACACCCCATACACTCTCTACACCCCATACACTCTCCACACCCCATACACTCTCTACACCCCATACACTCTCTACACCCCATACACTCTCTACACCCCATACACTCTCTACACCCCATACACTCTCCACACCCCATACACTCTCTACACCCCATACACTCTCCACACCCCATACACTCTCTACACCCCATACACTCTCCACACCCCATACACTCTCCACACCCCATACACTCTCTACACCCCATACACTCTCTACACCCCATACACTCTCTACACCCCATACACTCTCTACACCCCATACACCCTCGCGATCCCCCACACAGCCACCCAGAAGGAGGATTCCCGGGCTCACTTACCCCTCAAGACGTACCTTGACCAGTCCCTCGAAGATCTGGGCAAAGAACGGCAGGATATCGGCCCGGGCCACCTTTGCGATGTTGTACATGGTCTCGCAGGCGTGAAAGCGGACGGTGGCGTCTTGGTCGCTGAAGCACTCAATCACCGGCATCACCAAGTCCGCCAAGAAGGGCCCAACTTCCTGCAGTCCGAAAGGCACTGGGGATCACCACGTGCAGCGTGTACCAAGCCCCCAGACGGGCCGGGCGGTGCAGACAGTGTAGCGTGGGGTCAGGGAGCGGAACGGAACGACGTGTGGGCGTCGAAGGTCCAACCCCACGCCGCGATTTCTTTACCCTCCGACCGCCAACTCTTACCCGCCAACCGCCAGCTCTTAGCCGTCAACCGCCAGCTCTTACCCGCCAGCCACCAGCTCTTACCCGCCAACCGCCAGTTCTTATCTGCCAACCGCCAGCCCTTACCCGCCAATTACACCACCTCTTGCCAACCGCCAGTTCTTACCCTCCAACCGCCAGCTACGCCAACCGCCATATCTTACACCAGCTCTTACCCGCCAACCGCCAGCTCTTACCCGCCAACCGCCAGCTATTACGCTCCAACCGCCAGCTATTACCCGCCAACCGCCAGTTCTTATCTGCCAACCGCCAGCCCTTACCCGCCAATTACACCACCTCTTGCCAACCGCCAGTTCTTACCCTCCAACCGCCAGCTACGCCAACCGCCATATCTTACACCAGCTCTTACCCGCCAACCGCCAGCTCTTACCCGCCAACCGCCAGCTATTACGCTCCAACCGCCAGCTATTACCCGCCAACCGCCAGTTCTTATCTGCCAACCGCCAGCTCTTACCCGCCAATTACACCACCTCTTGCCAACCGCCAGTTCTTACCCTCCAACCGCCAGCTACGCCAACCGCCATATCTTACACCAGCTATTACCCGCCAACCGCCAGCTCTTACCCGCCAACCGCCAGCTCTTACCCGCCAACCGCCAGCTCTTACCCGCAAACCGCCATCTCTTACACCAGCTCTTACCCGCCAACCGCCATATCTTACACCAGCTCTTACCCGCCAACCGCCAGCTCTTACCCGCCAACCGCCAGCTATTACGCTCCAACCGCCAGCTATTACCCTCCAACCGCCAGTTCTTACCTGCCAACCGCCAGCTCTTACCCGCCAATTACACCACCTCTTACCCGCCAACCGCCAGCTATTACCCTCCAACCGCCAGCTACGCCAACCGCCATATCTTACACCAGCTATTACCCGCCAACCGCCAGCTCTTACCCGCCAACCGCCAGCTATTACCCGCCAACCGCCAGCTCTTACCCGCAAACCGCCATCTCTTACACCAGCTCTTACCCGCCAACCGCTAGCTCTTACCCGCCAACCGCCAGCTGTTACCCGCCAACCGCCATCTCTTACACCAGCTCTTACCCGCCAACCGCCATCTCTTACACCAGCTCTTACCCGCCAACCGCCAGCTCTTACCCGCCAATTACACCAGCTCTTACCCGCCAACCGCCAGCTATCACCCGCCAACCACCAGCTCTTACCCGCCAACCGCCAGCCCCTACCCGCCAACCGCCAGCTCTTACCCGCCAACCGCCATCTCTTACCCGCCAGCCGCCATCTCTTACACGCCAACCGCAATCTCTAGCAAAAGCAAGTCGGCCATCACAGCCTCGTGGTCGCACAGGGGTACAGAACGGAGGCGTCCTGGGTACGCGAGCAAGCCGCACGCAGGGCCACAGGGGCGGGGCACACACCGTGAACAATGCAATGGCTGTTGCCGCCAGGGCCAACAGACCCCCTTTGCGGTGCGACGTCTGCACGGATCGGGTGAAGTTGATGGTCAGCGAATCTACGACGGCCCTCACCTTTTGCCATTCGCCGTCCTGGCGCAGCTGAGTGGAGTGAAAGGGAGGTGGGGTGGGGTGCTGGGACAGGGGGCTGGGCAGACACACCCGTTCGGTTCAAACCTGCGAGCAGGCCTTTAAATGGTGAGCCCGGGCCTCTGCCTGGGCCTTTAAATGGGGAGCCCGGGCCTTCATATGGTGAGGCCGGGGCCGTTAAATGGTGAGGCCGGGCCTTTCAATGGTGAGCCCGGGCCTGCAAATGGTGAGCCCAGGCCTTTAAATGGTGAGCCCGGGCTCGGGCTTAGTGTGGCGAGCACCCTTCCCTTGGGGCGGGGGGTTGGGTGACTGGGTTGAGTCTTGGGCATTTTTCAGTAATTGGGGGGAAATGGGACCCCCCCAGTTGGGGTTTTCTGTGGATGCTACGTTTACTGGGGCTTGGGCATTCAATGTGTGCCTGTCACGGCCTCGCGTGAGCATTCGGCACATGCAGTGACCGCACCCTGGGTTTTGGGTTGTGGGATGCAAATGGGTCACATGAATGAGAAGTCGTGGGCACGCAGAAAGTGTGGTGCACGGTAGTAGCGACGGTCATCAAGCAGGCAGCCGATGTGCAAGGACCGTAACCCTACAAGCAATCTTGGGTGCTCAAGACCCTTCAAAGCTGAGATGCCGAAATCAAAAGAGAGCAACGCATGTCTAGTTGGGGCCCACACATACGCCTTTTGCAAACAACAACAAAGGCTTTGAAAGTTGCGGAAAACACGCGGTGTTTGTTTGGATAGGGGCGTTGCCAACCCAAGTGGTGAGGGCATATTGTGCGTTGAACAAACCAAACCATCTGCAGTTTTGCGGATGCAAAAACGCAAATGGTTTCCGCATCCGCAGTTGGATGCGGAAACCAACTGCGGAAACGAGTTGGTTTCCGCATCCAACTCGTCCACTCAAAACGCATTGTCAAGCACGGGTTGCTACAATCAAGTGTTCCTATGTGCTGTCTTCCCGCGAAGAAATTGTCCATATCCGCTCCGCCCATGCGCGTATGTGTGCCACATGGTTTGCCACTGCACGTGCACCTTGCTGGGTGCCCCCCGTACTTGGGTACCATGCAAAAGGACAACGTTGCACTCTCCCCATGTGGCGGCTGGCATCCTATTGATTCGCTGCTTGGGGCGTGGTGTTGTGGGGGGACGGGGAGGCCCCAAAGGCAAAACAAGCAAAGCCCATCCGCACAACACTCGGCGCAAAGCAGCTGTACAAAAAATACAAATTGACCGAAAGATATGCACTTGGTATGGACGGAGCCACCGGAAAGCTAGCCCTTGTTTGACAAAGCCGTTCACCAAGGAAACTGGAACGAGAAGGCCTTGGGGGGGGGAATCATTCAAACCAAAATAGTCTTGGATGTGTTGAAATAGACACATCATAGCAAGTAAAACAAGCCAATGGCCTTGAAACACGAACAATCCACATGGGTACACATACATGAAGGATGGGGCTAGGCTAATACCTGTTTGACTTGCGTCTCAATCTCTTGGGCGCCCTTTTTGCGCACATCTTGTTTACTGTCGGCGAGGTTGCGGGCGACTGCAGACGAGATCAATTGCTCACTCATGTTCTCCGTTCACCTTTGTGTTGGATGGCTGAAGAATGACCGATCAACCCAGTGCCATTTGGCTAATACACATTTGAGACTCTAAACAATGCATTCAGAGGGCCTATGCAATGCGCCAAGAGGGGGCAATGCACCAATGAGACCTTGCTAGAGGGTGTTTGCCTCCCCCACCGCAGACGTACGATGTCGTCTACCCTTGGTCTAATTTCCAAGCTCATCTCGGTCTTTTCAAATCTTATCGTAAGGAGGTCCACTTGTGGTATCTTTGGTCTCGAAGGGGCACAGTATTGATGACTTGGTTTAATGCCTCTACTTGTTCGAGGGTGGCGTATTTTTTCATATCATAAAGCCGGTGTTGAGAAAATGCGTGTTGCGAGGCGAAAAAAATCTCGCAACCTCGGCAACTCATTCGTAGATGGGAGTCGAGAGTTGTTTCCATCAATCATTGCTTGAACCTGTTGATGATGTTTACCATATTCGGTAACCCGAGGTCTTAGTTATCTTCTCCAATTCGATTCCAAAGATGTCGGACGTCCCTGGGGAGGCGGGGGTGGTGGCGGGGGCGCACTTACCTCTAAATACACCGAGTCTACCCTGAATGGGTATTGCGGTGCACCACCAAAAGTAGAGACCCGGTGACTAGGGTGGAGTGTGGGACACTTGGTGTAACGTAGAGAATGGGCAAGGGAGCCCAGTCATGTGCAAAATACAACGCACGACATAATGGGATGAGGCATGAAAGTGTCCGATGGTTTTGATGCTCATGGTGTCACTGCTCAGCGCCGCGGAATGTTCCAATGAAGATTGCCTTCCGTTGTTTTGATGTATCAATCAATTTGTGTTGGAATGCAAATATACTTCTGGAAAGGAAGAAACTAGGGAAAAGGAAAATGCATGACCTCCACATGAGCCATTGGTGGATGAGGTGGAGCAATCTACTTAAAGGGTTCATTGTGTTCATGACGAGTGCTACAAGGGCGAGTTTCTTAGACGTTGCGACCTCTACGACAAGCATCAAGTTGCTTTTGATGCTACCAATGGTTCTTATGATATTACGGTGTTGGTCAAGCAACAAATGTACCCGAAGAACAAAAGGAATGTTTCAGCTTTTAACAAAATGCTCCTCATACGTGGACCTTCTTTTACATCCTTGAGAACAAGCTATCATCACCAGCATTTAGCCGGCCACATTACCATTGCCCGACAACCCCATACTAAACACTCACATCTCATGGTCCTGATTATGTTAATAGGTATGCGTGTGTGCTTGACAAGGACCCCATGCGGGTAGAAAGAGCGTTCGTTGTCGAAGAACCTATCGGGGATTTCCATTTAAGGGATATTCGAATATCACCGCTTGGATACCAAGGCCACCTCCACCATCGAGACCACGAAAAGGTCTTCTCGGGAGGCAACCAACCCATGGATATGTTGGTTGCACACAAACATGTGCATCCACTCGCCCAATCCCTACATATGTTTGGTGGAGGGCGTGGTGTATGCTTTGAAGATGAATGAAGAATTTCGATGAAACTCCGCTGGCAACACCGTATTGCTCATACGCTACTGTGCAACCACACTGTGACAAAGCGGACCTGCACATCACTGCTTGTTGCTATTTACAGTGCCCGTTAGTTTGGATTTGTCGTGACCATCTCGGTGAGTGGTCTTGGTCATGCTAGTCAAACAGGCGAGCGAGGCCGCACGCCCCCCATATCCCCAAAATGAGCGCAAATTTAAGGACGCAATTGTACTTTTACAGGTGCTACAACCGTATTCTTCCATCCACCCTGTCTATCGCAAGAAGTATGCCCATTGTTGCTTGCTTTTCTCAAGCAACTCGGAATGATGCACATACTACTCTCCGTTTGCTTGTTATTCGTCGCAGAAACCCATGTGGAATGTTTGTGAGGACGCAAGTGGGCACAGGGGGGACACCAACATTTGACAATTTCCAGGAAGTGAGAGAAAAACATGATGTGTGGAGAGCATTTTGAGGCAAGTCCGGTGTACAAATTTTAACCAAAATAATGCCCAAAACCATGCCTCCCAATAAATGCCCAAATGTACCCTCGAAACTCGAGAAAAGGGGAGCCTCACCCGAAGCAACCACGCAACCAACATCTTGGTTCAATCAATCCAATCATTGGGCACTTCACTCCCGACCACACAAGTGGGAATTGAGAGTTGAATCACTCTACAAGCGAGCGAGACCTTTTCACCACGCTACATGTCGTGAATGGTATGCCGGCTCAAAGGGGGGAATGCTCCCGCAATGACTTGGCGTGTTCAACCGATCTTTAGGCCACAAGGGGTTTCCTACCATCACTGTCTAAACCATGCTACGCCATGGAATACATATAAGAGGGTAGTAAGGGGTACGAAACGTAGAAGGGGGTGTGTCCGCTTACGTGTGGGAAAGGGAAGCATGAGGTAAAGCAAAGGAGTCAGGAGGGACGAAGCGCTCCACTATACCACCCATGGGAGTTCCACAAGTTTCGTCTGTCGTGTATCAAGTTGTATGGTAGTCTGATTTCGTGCATTCTTGTGTGACGCCCATTGACTGTGATGGATCAGTTTTTTTTTATTCTTGCTAGTGTAATTTGGACACCCCTCTAAGACACCACCTAGGCAATGAAGCGGGTTGCGTTCCATCAGTCACGGGGATTTTATCGTTGTGGTCGGCTCGCATGCATGGTGGAACGCATGCATGGTGGAACGAACACATTGTTTTTGCACCAAGCAATAGACACCGATAAGGGCAAAGCACACCGAGATGCGACTCGGTCACGAAGCAACAGGGGGTGGCCAAATCGATCATGGGAAGGGAGACAAAGGTGGAGAGCACGGAGAGCATAACACGCAAGCATAAGATGGAAAAATGACGAGAAATACACGGATTCGTACGAAATGAAAATCGAATTCTGCAATAAGCATCACACCATTCCCCGGCGCCCGCCGGTTCTCAAGCAGAGTGCGTGCGAAATCTGCCTGTTTGATGCCCGCAGGTCTGCCCTCCAATGGGACCAGAGCCTGCAAGAAAGGGTGTGTATATCTTCAATTTTTCATATTCGTCCTACTCTGATGGATCACATTGAATCGACAATTTTATTCAGGCTCCAATGCAGGATCGAACCTATTTTCACCTTCGTCTTGCTGGCGAAGGGTATCGCAAGCCCCAAAGGACGGATTGACAGGTGCTGGCCTGCACTTTAATATTGATATGTTTTGACAAGGTAAAATTCAATACCGAGCTCGTTGACATGCACTCATTTCACTGCTCACCCTCATACTTCACCAGCCGTCTCAACATCTCTGACGTCCAGAATTTGCTACGTAATTCCTTTCATGTTTCTGGTAAACATGTTTTTGAAGCATATCGACGCGACAGTAGTTTGCACGTGCATAATAGAACGTGGAACCAGGGACAGGATATAGGTATAGGATATAGGACAGGATAAGTCTCGCATTGCCTTCGGTTTGTGCTCCGCCTGAGAAGTTCCAGCACCAGTTGCTCAAGGAGTTCCCACAGAACATTAGCTGTTTTTGTAGGTCGATGAATATTGCATACCGTCCGTTTACAACAAAGTATTGCGTCGTCAAACGCCTCACCATACTTGCTAATACCACCTGCCAAAACGTCTTGAGACACCTGCCGACACCTGCCCAAAACTTTTGTGACACCTGCCGACACCTGCCAGAAATTTTCTTCACACCTGCCGACACCTGCCGGAAATTTTCCCTCACACATGTTACTGCCTACTTACTGGGTTGTGTGGTGTGTTTGCATGCATCTGTAAGCGTGTAATTACATGCATGGGCTACATTCAATCACCTGCCTGACACCTGCCGACAACTGCCAGAGTCAAGAAAACCTGCTGACACCTGCCGAAAATTTTCGTGGCACCTGCCGACACCTGCCTCGGCAGGTGTTATTAGCAAGTATTTTTGCGCCTCACTTTACCCTCACATCTCTGAACGACCGTTGGTATGGATACGTTGATGTGATCAACTCAGTGCAGGTCATGTTGTGGTTCCCTGGGATTATTTGAGCTAACCGGACCCTCAATTTTAGGAACCCTTCTCCTCTCTTTCAGAGCAACGATCAAAGCAATCTGCTGATGATCAACCCTGGTGTCCTCGTGAACGCACGATTGCGGTCAAGAAGGTCAGATCGCCCACCAATGTATGCCCCACTCCTGGATTTATCTGGAACACTGCCACCTGTGTGCGAGGCTTTTGCACGGCGTTAAATACACACCCTTTAACGGGGCCGAAGTCGCTTTATGCAGCCGATGTTAGGGGTTGGGCATAGGCAGTCGTTTCAAAACCTTCGGCAGAACCCACGTTGGTGGAACACAACGTGTTCTTTTCGCCGATGGGCACTGCATTGTTTCCGAAGTTTCGCGGCAGTGTCGCCATGAGTTCTCTTTATTTGTGGCCAGTGTTTCCACCTTCTTCAGGAGGCAATGTTTACAAAATAATCTCCCTCAAAACTCCAAGTTCGTGCGTCCAAGTTCACCCTAAGATTTGTTCTCTGTTCTTCGCACACTGTTTCGCATTCACCTGCGTACACATACACATGCCACCTACGAGTTCCATTCGTTTCAGCTATCTGCTACTTTGGCCCGTGGGGTTCTGTCGTTCCTTTTTGCATGTCATTTTTGGTAACGAGCTCCAACATGGCCAGTGGGTTCTGCTCCTCTGACACTGTACCATGCCAAACAAGCCCTGCAGTCAATTTCCGGGGGCGTGTTGGGACGTTCGGGGGGAAGGGGCACATTTGGCAGGAACCTGTGGTGCGATTTTGTGCACCGCACCAGACCACACCACAGCACTACACCACACTACACACACAGCACTACATTACACTATACCACCGCGCGACGCCACGCCACACTTGGGCAATGCGCAGCTTGGGTTTGGAAAGGATTCGCGTCATCTTTCGGAGGCATCGGGCTACTCGCGACATAGGTCACGGTGTAAGCCTCGCTCCGGTTCGGTGCACACGTGCAACACACCTCTGTGCCATAGCCCATGGTTCCATCAGGGAAGTGCGCCCCTGGCCGGTATTGGCTTCATCATTGACCCACACTTCGTGCTTTTCCCTTTTACTGCGTGGTCTCGGGCTCTCCAGGTCTCGGGCCCCTGTACATCGGCGGCTGTCCATCGTTGAGCCTCGCGGTGTTGCAGCATACCGAGTTCCTCGGTGGCGGTTGGTGGGGGCTTGCCCACTATGCCTCGAAAAAAAAATACCTCCGTGTCTCACGCCCCCACGCCCCACGCAAGGCCCGCTCCCTCCGTGCCCCACGCCGCACACAAATACTGACCCAATACGCACAGATTGCACTCGTCTTCGTGCTCTCACCGACACACACGTCTCCTCACAGCTCTTGGGGCAATGCACCACGAAATTGTGTGCAATCTATGCGGCCTGCAACCCGTCATTCAACTACAGCCTGAACCGCAACCCTCGGCGGGCACTGACCGAGCCGTATGAAGGTATTTTATCCTTGAGCCCCTGTTCGCCTCGAGTTGGCCTCGAGTCTCTTTTTTTATTTTTCGGGTTTTTCGATTTTGAGCCTCAAAAGCTTCGTTCAGCCGAAAACCGCGTTGCAACTGCACGCGGTCGTGTGGGAAGGCAAGTGCGTGTGTAGTGCACAATGCAGGAGTCAAGTCGGCAGACTTGGCATGTTGGGGCTACGCGAGCTTGGCAGAGCACACGCACGCTTGCCCTTCTACCCCCTTTTCGCCCACGACCCTGTCCTCCCCTGGCACCCCGTGCGCCAGGGGTCTACAACAATGGAAAGGACAATGCAAACCACGAGCTGATCATTCATGTCAACGATGAGCTCGGGACAGAGCACCACACGGCGTATGTTGCTGCATCTCGTCCGCTTGGGCGTGGGAGTGGGCTGGGGCAGTTCCCATCCATCCCCCTGTCCCTACCCTGTCGCTGGTCCACGCTGCCGCTGGCTGTAGTGTGGGTTGCACATTGTCGGTGTGGGTGCGTGTGGGGCTGAAGGCCGTGTGCGGATCGCCTTGCCTGCAGGCATCCCCCACATACCCCTTCCTGCACACCCTGCGTACGCTCTGCGCCCTCCACTCTACACCCTCCCTCCCAGACACCATTCAAACTTGCTCCTGTGGCACGGGCTGTGGCGAGGGCTGTGGTAGAGGTTGTGCGAGCGGCTGTGGCAGGGGTTCTGCAGGGGGCTGTGGCAGGACTGGGGTCAGGGTGCGGGTGGCCCCAAAAAGCGCCGGAATTTGTGCACATTGGCAGTCGACAGCTTCAAACCAAGAACACGCCATATCTTGCTTGGGCTACGTGGCTCAATACGCAATCCTGGGGGCACCCAGTCCACCCGCAACCGCCCACTTTTGGTGGTTTCCACCCCTCAGAATTGCTCAGACAGATGCCTAAACCCCTGTACCCGGGCCCACTGGGCTACGGCAAGCCGCGCCCAGTGCCCCCAGAGCGGGCACGAGGGTCAGGTCGGCAGCCGGGAGCCAGCAGCGCCTCACAGGCCAGTGGGGGGCAGCCCTGCACCACCGCTACCTCATGGCCGCCTGTGGGCGCATGTGGGGACGGTCCGTCAAGGGCCAGGGGAGGGCATCATTGATGGCATGGCCGGTCAAAAAAAATTACACGACTTGCCAATTTTTTTGTACAATCGATGACTTATTACCAATTTTCTTGAAAATGCATGCATGTAGCCAATGTGCCCACTTGCCGAGTCGTGAGCACCGCCAAGGCGTCTTGTGAACCTTCAGATCAGCTACAAAATCCAAATCCAAATCAAACTTGCCCATGACGAACTCCCGGACGTTTGGGTGGGGGGTCCGTTGGACCCCTCCTAAATTTTTGACGGTTGGAAAACGGGGCTCCAAGAGCTGCAAGCGAATTTACTCGGTCTGGGTGCCATACTCGTGCTCAAAGTGCCAGTGTTATGTTTCTCAGCTGGAGGCATCATGAATTCCAAGGGCCGGGTCCAAGGGCCCACCTCACGTTCGCCAGCTTGACAGCAACTGCTGAGCACTACGTAGAGGGTGGAGCTGAAAGTGTGACAACTGCAGCGGGCTGGCAGGAGCGCATTGAGGGGCTGCAGAGGCCTTGGGGCATGCCCTCAGGAGCTGGGGAACTTGGCCTCACCCTCACGTTGCGGTGCGACACCGTTCAGCGTGTCCGCAAACCCCCCCCGATGGTGTCCCCGTGCAGCAAACCGCCCCCCCCTTGAACCCCCTCCTTTGTGAAATTTTGGTCTGGAGGGGGTTGTACCCCCGCCCCTTTGCAATGCCCCCCGCCCCCACCGGGGAGAGGTGTGTGGTGAGGCCGATGGGCACTGTGGCCTACAGAGGGAAAGGCCAAGGGAAGGGAAAGGGGAGGGGAGAGGGAAGGTTAGGGCAAGGAGGAAGAGGAAGGTCAAAGGGCGGTGAGATCGGCCAGTAGGCGCCGCCAGCTGCAGACGAGATCATCACACCGTGGCGTCATGCCAAAACCCCCACCGGGGAGACTGTCACTTGGCCCAAAAAGCATAGGAAATACTAGGCGCCGAAGAAGTTAGAATTCTGGGGGGGGGGGTGCCTGCACACCATTTTGTGCAGACTGGTCTACCGACCTGCCTGCTCTGCAGGGTTTGTATTCCTCCTTATCTTCTGAACCACGGGTGGACTGGGGAGTCCACCGGGGGAGGGGGGCTACTGCTGAGACACGTTGAATCTTTGTCAATGCCAGCTTGATAGTCGTAGGACACTAGGTGCAGAGAATGCTTGTACTCCACGTACTTTGTTCACTGCAGCGAAAGGCGCCTATGACATGTCACTGAAGAGCTTTCCTCTTTGACTTTTGCTTTGCACTTCTGCTTTGTGCTGAACAGCGCCGGTCGTGCACACGCATCTGTATCCCATAGCGGGGGGTGGGCGTCACTTGGTGACCGTCGCGCACTAGAGGGGGGCGGGGTAATCATGTCCACTGTCCGAGAACCCACCCCCCCCTTGTGCCTGCCATTGTCAAAAGGCGGGGACATTCAGTCCATTAGAACCGACCATTGCCCCCCCCCCCCGCTCCTGCACTGCGCTGCCCCCCTGTTCGACCAGGTTCCAAGTTGTTGGTTTGGCGGGCAGTGGCACGTTTGGGCAGGTCATGAAAGCCATCAACAAGAGGACGAAGGAGGTGTCTGATTGCATTGCACAGTCGTCGTCTGGTGGAGATCGTGTGCTCGGCACCGCCGTGGCCGGTGAATGTGCCCTGTGACTCCACCGCGTCTTTGGGGGGGTGGGGATCTGCCGCGTGCACGTCCAGTCCCGCTTCCAGCTGCCGCCACAACAGGTCGGTGTCACCGCCAGAACTGCGAAGCTCCACATTGCGAACCGCAGTTTTCCAGTTGGATTTCGCGATTTCGTGCGCGGTTTGCGGGTGCTTGCCACCGCTGCAGCACCTGCACGCACCGCACAGTCTCCCCCGCCGAGGACACCTGCGTCCCGGCACGTGTGCCCAGGGTCACAGACGCATGCCTTTCACGTGTTTTTGGAACGTTGTGGGAGGGTCCCCGTTACTATTATCGCCATCGTTCGTGATCTCCTGACAACCTTTTTGAGTGCACGATCTCGATGTGCCGTTGGTCCGGCTGCGGGTCGATGACACCAACTTTGATCGGACCAATCCAACCGAATTCGGTCGGCGCTTTGTAAATGAAGTCGCCAACCCCGAAGGAGTTCTGTAGCAGGATGACATCGTCCACTCATGGAAACGGTCTCTTACGATTGTCTCATGCAAAAGCAAAGCGCTCAGCAGTGAACAAAGCGTGTGGGAGGCAAGAGCTGCTTTTTGTGTATCTCTCAGCAGAACAAAAAGAACAGAAAATGGGTTCCGGGAAGTTTGATGTTGTCAGCCCCAGTCGCCCCGGGGGCTGCAAACAGCCGCTTGCACGTCATGGCGCGCGCCACATCGATGTAGTGATTCCGTCACCTCCAGTGCTCTCCAGTGGTCCGCCCCCCCTCTGGGCAGGGCACACAGTGCCCCCCCCCCCCCCCCCACCCGTCCCACGACGGTTTGACGGTCACAATCCCCCAAAGCCGAAGGACCCCCATTTCGGTATTTGTGAACAGTTTTTACGAAAACGGCGCGAGTGGAACAACGGGCGATGATTTGTCTGTTGCCCCATTTCGCCGTTTGGGTGTCTTTGGGGGGGGGGGTGGTCCATGAGGCTGGAACTTCATCCGGCGAGGGAAACGCTTGGGGGTCCGGCACCCCCTGGCCCTGTGTTACATGTCCCACATCAGACGTGGTGGTGGGCGCCCTCCAAACTTCACGTCCCAGGAAAGACAGCGTTCCTGAGTACTGCCGGCGCCGGCGGGGGCGGGACGCCCAGGGGCAGAAGCAGCGGGACTGTCCCACTCTCACCTACGCCCCCCCCCTCCCCGTGTCCAACGAATGCCCTGTCCCACGAACACCTCCGTTCGGACCGTAAATTTGGGACCTCGTTTATTTGGTTCCGGATTTAGGGTCAGGGTAATGAGGGAATGAGGTACCGAACGGCGTGTCCACCGAACACTCGGACCGTATTTTCTGAGGACTGGATTGCTCGCTGGACACGGGCCCCGTCCTCTGCGGACACGCAACGCAGACAATTTCCTCCCGGAAATCCAAACCAGCGCGTGCGCCCGGCACTACCCACCGGCACATGTGCTGTGCCTGCGCCCCCCTTCGGCCACCAAATTGCCCGCTGATGCATCGCCCAGGGCCATTGTATTGTGCCTCCGCCGGTCCCAGTCTCCGCGCCACTCCCCCTCTTCCCCCCCCTCCCCCGCAGATGGTGGCCATCAAGGTGATCAAGAACCACCCGTCCTACTTCAATCAGGCGCAGATGGAGATCGTCATCCTGCACACGGTGTGCGGCGCCGCGGCCCTGCGCCTGAGCCTCACCCGCCTCCGTGCCTCCGCACCACTGCCCCCGCGCAGCACACGCCTCATGTGCCCTGCGGAGGGGGACATTGCACGTTCATGTCGGGAGCAACAGCCACTCCCCTGTGGTGGTCCCCCTTGGCACCGCCGGGGCCGGGACGAAGGGGAGGGGGGCACGTCGTGCGGTGCGGTGGATGCCTGCTGGCCTTTGCTGTCCACTGCAGTGAATATCCCCCAGGGCTCCTTTTACACGGCGCCGCTGGGGTCGGGGGGGGGGGGGGGCACACCAAAAAGATTGGGCCAAATTTCTTCCGGGCCTTCGGCGCCGCAAAAAAAACTCAGCACCACTGAAGGGGGAGGGCGGGACTGGACCCCCCCCCCCTCAAGTCCAGGGGCTCCATCGACACAACCCAAACACGTTCGGACCCACAGAGGGTCGGGATGTGCAAGGGCCGAGAGACCAATAGGCCCCGCCAAAGGCAAACAAACCAACACCATGGCCTTGTGCCAAGCCCCCACTCCTTTTAAAAGGAGCCCTGCTCCCAACTGCACGATGGTCCCACTCTACACTCTCCCAGCCCCGGTGGCTGCAGGCTGCCACGTTTGTCTCGGTACCAGGGCCCTCCAGTCCGTCCAGCCACATGGGCCCTGTCGCCCGTCCATATCGAGGCCCCAGAGTGCCCCAGCCACCGGCAGGCGACAGCAGCAGCCGAATCCTCCCAAGACGAAAGGGCCATCTGCGACGGCGTTGGAGGGACGCCCAGGGTCGGTTGCAGCACTTGTGGGCGGCGGGACAACGGACCCACTCCCAGACCCCTCCCAACATCCCTGTGGCTTGGGATCGGCCAAGTCCTGGGCCTTTATGGCAGCGCAAAGCACCCGGGACACCGTGCAGGCGCGCACGCTACCCGCAACCAACAAGGAACACACCCTGCGCACACGTGACTCGCGGAGTGGGGGAGCGTACGTTGTGGACGGCCGGGACAATGCATGGAGAAGCAGGGCACCTGGGCCTCACGCACAGGTTGTGGACAGCCTGAGGACGGAGCGGTGGGGGCAGCAAAAACAAGCAAACCACCCCCGCGACAAACAAGCACAACCCCAATATGCCAACAACTGAGCGCCGCTAACGCACAAACGGCACATCCTGCCACATCCAGCACAGCCCCAGCAGACCAACCACTGGGCTCCGCAAACGCAGAAACGACTCCACCCCCTCCAATGTGGCTAGTCTAGTCTGTGATCTTGCATCTTTATCCGTGTGGTGGAGACACGGGGAGTGGGCACCCTTTCCCGGCTATCTGCTGGCACGGGGCCTGCGCCGATCGCCAGCAGCTCCTCCTCCTCCTCCCCCCCCCTTCAGCATCACATGTGTTGTTGGATGCAACGGTGATGTGAAAGCAATTCGGTTGGGGGGGGGGGCGGGGCAGGGATGTATTAGAACGGCCGTACCCCCCCCTGGACCCTCCTCCCCTTCCAATCTTTGAGGCTGACAGCCAATGTTTTGCTTCGGCGCCTTCAGTGTGCTAGGAGGATTTACGCTTGAAAAATTTCGGCCCGCCTTTGGAGGGGACCATAGGGGGACCCTGGGAGGAGGGGGGTCCCAGCCAACCCCTCCACCCCCCCCCCCCCCCTCGCCCCCTTCTAATACATCCCTAGGGGGGGTGGCGGGGGCCGTGGTGACAAATTCTGCAATGCGCACCACCCACAGAGGCCTGAGCAAAGGGCAGCCTGAGGGCTGCAAAGCAGCCCCGAGGGACATGGTATTGAAAAACAGTGATCCCCCACCACACAGTTCCTCAAATGATCGGCGCAGGTTCGGGAGCATATGGGCACATACCTGGCGGGGTCTCAGGGAGCCCCCCCTCCCCCTTACCCCGACCATTGCGTAATTTGTGACTCATCATCGGGGGTGGTGGGATTGGGGGGGTTTTGGGGGAGGGGGGGGGGCCGGGCTTTATATCTGTCTCTGCCCAGGGCTGTCCGTAAGGCTCCAACATGTTTTTTGGGGGACAGGGATGATGGACGGCGGTTGGGGGGTGACGGACGGCGGTCAGTGGGTCGCCGAAGGCAGTTGGCGGGTGACGGACGGCAGTTGGGAGGTGACGGACGGCAGTTGGGGGCTAGCAGTTGGCAGGTCACTGATGGCCGTTGGGGGGTGACCGATGGCGGTTGGTGGGTAACCGACGGCGGTTGGCAGGGAAACAGCCGTTGTAAAACACTGGGAGCATGCTATTTTGTCCGTGGAACAGAGGGACCCCCACTTTCCAGAAAGGCAAACAATCAGATACCGAGGCCTTGTACCAACCCCCCCCCCCCCTCTTTCCAGAGGCCCCTGCCCCTGCCCCTGCCCCTGCCCCTGCCCCTGCCCCTGCCCGCAGTCGGATGTGCCGGTGCCCCCGTCCCGGCCCCATGCCCCAGTCGCTCTGCCACCCGCCCTCCGCAGCTCCAAAAGAGATACGCCAACGACGAGCGGTTCCGCATTGTGCAGCTGCTGGACTACTTCATGCACTTTGATCATTTATGTCTTGTGTTCGAGATGCTTCATGTCAACTTGTACGAATTGCTGAGGTCCAATCACTACAAGGGCCTGTCCTTGACGGTCATTAGGGTGTTCCTGAAGCAGGTGCATGTGCACGCCGCTGCGCACCGTCGTGCACGGCTGGACTGGGACGGTTGATGACCATAGGAGGACCCCCCCCCCGCCCCCTCTCCCTTCCCCTGGACTCAGATTTGGAGGTGGGAAAACTGAAATTCATCGAGCGTAAAATAGATTTGGGCCATTTTGGTACACAGAATTTGGGTTCCGGACAGGGATGCATTACAAGGGAAGGGGCCTCAGAGACGGCCCAGAAGCGGTTAGACAGACGGTTGGGGGCAGTTACTGTCGGTTACAACCGCCATTGAGGCTGGCACTTGGCGCCAAGGAGATAGTGGCTGGGCGCCGTGGAGGGGAGGGGGGGTCCCCCCCCCCCCCATCCAATGCATCCCTTGTTCCGGACCCCCCCCCCTCTTTTCTAATGCACGCTGACTGTCGTGTACACCGGTCCCGGGGTTGCATGCCGCCGGGTCAGCGGGTTTACGGGCCATTGCGCGCCGGGGGCGGCGCGCGACTGACCCCCAGGCCCGAGGGGGGGGGGGGGGGTCACAGGTCTCTGTCTGGCCCGGCAGGGGGAGGGGGGGTTGGCATGTCGCCTTGGTGTATTGTTCTTGTCTACAGCCGGCGGCGCCTATTGGCCGATCGCCATTCGCTGCCCTTCCCTTGGACCCTTTCCCTCCGTAGGCGGTGGTGCCCATCGGCCTCTCACCACCATGTGTCCTTCCTCTTCCTCCTTGCCCTATCGTTCCCTCTCTTGCCCTTTCCTTTCCCTTGGGAGGTTGTGCCAACAGAGCCCCCTGGAATTTCCTGGCCGGGGGGGGGGGGGTCAGGCGCTCGAACCGCTGCCGCAGAACGCTTTAGCCCCGCCATCCCAAACAGCCCGACATAGGGAGGGCCACGCCCATGTGCTTCCCCGCGGGCCTTGGCACAGGCACCGCCGCACCCGGACACCGGGGGACAGTGGCATCGCGGAACATCCGCCCACAAGCCATTGTCCGTGGAGAGGGGGGGGGGTCTGCGAGCGTGTGAAGCGGAGGGGAAGAGCAGCCCACGATGTTGTGGTGGCATGGGGGCCAGGCTATTGCTGAGTGGCCCCCTCCGTCCCCCGTCCAGACAGTCTGGGGGCTCCGATGGCACGCCCTCCCAACAAAAAGGGAGGGGGTGCGGGGAGGTGAGGACAGGCCAGGCAAAGGGAGAGGGAGGGCATTCGGGGGTGAGAAGCGCCGCCCGCTGCAGACGGCACTCCACTGCAGGCGTCATCCCCCCCCCCCTGCAGTCAGACTTGACACAGAGAAGTGGAACAGGGCAAGTCCGGGGGCTCCGTTGGCACAACCGACCAACGGAAAGGAACAGGAAGGAGTGGTGAGAGGCCGATGGACGCCACGGCCTATGGGGGGAAAGGCCAAGGGAAAGGAAAGTAGAGAGGGAAGGGGAGGGCAAGGAGGAAGAGGAAGGTCACAGGGCGGTGAGAGGCCGATGGGCACCACCGCCTATGGAGGGAAAAGGTCCAAGGGAAGGGCAGCGAATGGCGATCGGCCAGCAGGCGCCGCCAGCTGCAGACAAGAACAATACGCCATGGCGTCATGCCCCCGGTCAGAGGCCAAAAACAAGTTTGTGGACCTCAACTCAGTCCCCAAGATCGGGTGCGTGCATGACCACATCCCCAACGCCCGCCGCATGCGTATGACAGACACTGTGCCCCCCCCCCCCCCTCCCGGTCGCAGAAAGGCCCCCCAGCACGCACTTGTGTTGTCGTTGTTGCTGCGGCCTGACGAGGCAAAGCCACACCCGGACTACCGCTTGTGTCGCGCTGCGTGTCCGCTCTCTGTGTGCCGTCTCCGGTAAGACATGCCACTCCACAACCATAGAAGCTCCTTCCCCAGAGTTTTGCTTAACAACTCAGCATCTCCTTGGGGGGGGTAACCCCCCCTGGACCCGGATTTCATCGTGGGAAACAATGAAATTTTACGAACGGAAACATTGATTTGGTTGTTTTTGGTGCACAAGCCTTTGGATATTTGGGTTCCAGGACACCCCCCCCCCCCTCTCAAGGAGAACTCTGCCCTTCCCCTCGACCCCCCCTACCCACGCGGTGGGCCCCCCTCTGCCGTGCCCCCGGGTGTTGGCGTGCCCCCTCCCCGTCCCCACTGCACGTGCCCTGCCTTGCAGTTGCTGAACGCTCTGTCTGTATTGCAAATGGAGCACATCATCCACTGCGACATGAAGCCCGAGAACATCCTGCTCTATGAGTATGTGCGGGGGCGGAGGGGGCAACGCGCGCGGCGGGGGGCGGGTTGTGAACGAGCCCCACCACCCCAGGGCCCCTCCCGGGGCGACGGAGGGGCGAGTTGGGGCGTGGGCTGCCTCCGGGATGCCCTCGAGGGGCAGTGCGTGTGCGTCAGCGGGGACGTCTCGTAGGCGCAGCGTGGGTGGCATGTCCCAGCCCCAGGGCTCCTTTTGACAACTCGGCACCGCTGGGGGGGGGGTCCCCCCTGGACACCCCCCCTCTCTTAAAAGACTGGGCCAAATTTTCTTCCGGGCCTTTGGCCAATCAAAAATTTTCTCTGGCACCTTCGGCGCCAATTCGTTTAGACCAACAATTTTCATCGGCGCCTTTGGGGTCTCTGAAAACTCAGCACCACCGCGCGCAGGGGGGGGGGGGGGCAGGCAAGGGAAGGAACCCTCGACAAAACTGGGGTGTCAAGAACCAAGGACGACGGCGCGGTCACAGTGCAGCGCAAAGCACCCGGGACACCGTGCAGGCGCGCACGCCACCCGCGTCAACCATGAAGCGCACGCTACCCGCACCCAACAAGGAACATACCCTGCGCACGCGTGACTCGCGGAGTGGGGGAGCGTACGTGGTGGACGGCCGGGACAACGCGTGGAGAAGCAGGGCACCTGGGCCTCACGCACACAGAAACGCAGCGAGGCAGGTTGTGGACGGCCTGAGGACGGAGGTGTGGGGGCAGCAAAAACAAGCAAACCACCCCCGCCACAAACAAGCACAACCCCAATACGCCAACAACTGGGCGCCGCTGACGCGCAAACAGCACATCCCGCCACATTCAGCACAGCCCCAGCAGACCAACCACTGGGCTCTGCGAACGCAGAAACGACGCCTGCAGGAGCACCGGCCGCAGCGGCCGACAGAACGCAGCGACCCGACGCAACATGCGAAGGGAAGAAGGGGTGACTGTCCAGGGCCACGTAACAAAACAACAACCCGACGGAATGTCACACCCCCCCCCCCCCCCCACACCCACCCAATGCCCCCCAGGGCAGAAAGAATGGAGACGGTGGAGGAGAAACTGGGCAGGGGGAACGGGACCAGCAAAGGGAGGTAACAGGACAGGGCAGGCTGCGCGCCGAAAACGGTGCAGAGCACAGAAGGAGGAGAAGGAAAGGAAAAAAGGGAAAGAATCATTGCGGTTGTTAGAAGCCCCTGTCAGGAAAATTGTCCTGCAGATGCACACCCTAGTGCACATACGTCAGGGCTGGAGTCGCCAAACCCCGCATGGACTTGGAGTGTGCATCTGGATGCACCTGGTCAACAGCCCATCTCCGGGACCGCCGACCCCCGGAGTAGTCAAACAGGACAAGTCATCCAGGGGCTCCGTCGACACGACCACAACACGTTCGGGCCCACAGAGGGTCCGAATGAGCCGTGGAGAGAGGCCAATAGGCGCCGCCAAAGGCAAACAACCTAATGCCGAGGCCTTGTCCCACCCCCCCCCCCCCCTCCATTGGGGGATTGGGTGCAATTTTCTTCCGGGCCTTCGGCTGATCAAACATTTACTCTGGTGCCTTCGACGCCAATTAGTTTAGACCAACAAATTTCTTCGGCATCTCTAAACACTCCTCACCACCAGAGGTGGTTTGGGGGGGGGGAGGGCTGGACCCCCCCCCCCCCCCGCCCTCTTAAAAGGAGCCCTGGCCGGCCTCACCGCTGGCCAGACGTTCAGTCGGCCGAACGCCAGCCAGCGTTGTACCCGCTCCTCCTCGACCCCCCACCCCCCGCCTCGCCACAGTCAAAGCACCGCTGCCATCAAACTGATCGATTTCGGGTCCGCCTGCTTTGAGAACCAGACGGTGTACACCTACATCCAGTCCCGCTACTACCGGTCCCCGGAGGTGCTATGTGGCTATCCGTATGTCTGCCCCGATGCCCTCCGTTGAGATCCAGAGGCTGAGGACTCGGACCGCCTGAGTAGCCCCCGACCCAAAGTTGGCCCAGACATCCAGTCCCCCCCCCCCCCCTGTGCAGAGCGCAGAAGGAGGCAAAGGAAAGGACAAAGGGAAAGAATCATCGTGGTTGCCAGAAGCCCCTGTCAGGAAAAAAATTTTTTATCCTGCAAATGATCCCGCAGATGCACACCCCAGCGCGCACAAGTCAGGGCTGGTGTCGGCAAACCCCGCATGGACTCGGAGTGTGCATCTGGATGCACCTGGTCAACGGCACGGGCAGCAGCCCGTCTCTGGGATGGCCGACCCCCGGAGTAGTCAAACAGGACAAGTCATCCAGGGGCTCCATCGACACAACCATAACACGTTCGGGCTCACAGAGGGTCGGGATGTGCAATGGCGAGAGGCCAACAGGCGCCGCCAAAGGCAAATGAACCAACACCATGGCCTCATGCCACCCCCCCCCCTGCACGATGTGCTGTGCGGTACTGGACCAGTGCTCAGGGATGTATTGGAACGGCTGACAACTACAGGACCCCCCCCCCCCCCCTGGACCCAGATGGCACAGTGGGGAAAAGGGAAATCGACTGAAGGAAAAACTGATTGGGGCCATTTTTGGGTTCCAGACCCACTTAATCCTCTCCTTTTTTTTTTTTTTTTTTTTGAACCAGCCCTCTTCACCCCCACCCCAACGGCTGGACAACCCCTCCCCCCCCCTCCACAAGTGGAGGATTCCTCAGAAGGCGCACAGTACACACACCCAACATATCCAACCAGCCTTGATGGCACCCCCCCCCCTCTTCTAATGCAGCCCTTCATGGCGCACCTCATGTGCATCAGCGGGGGAGGGTCGGCACCAGGGATGCATTAGAAGGGAAGGGACTTCAAAGGCTGTTCTGGAAGGCGGTTGGAAGAGGTTGCCAAAGCGGTTGGGAGCGGTTAATGTCGGTATTGAAGCTGGCATTTGCCTTTTGGGAGACAGTGGCTGGGCATAGGCTGGGCCACGGGGGGGGGAGGCCGGGCCCGGTCCTTGTATGCGACCCCCCCAGCCCCCCCCCCCACCCCCAGAGTTTTGAAAGATAGCGGTGCGGGGGCCATGGCGCCAACGCGCCAAATTTTTTGTCCCATGCTTCGTTGAAGGGGGTACTATACCTTTAGTCCTTAAGACCCTTAGATGGGCGGTTGGGGGAGGTTGCCGAACCGGTTGGGGGTACTTACTGTCGGTTACAAATGCCATTGGAGATGGCACTTGCCGTCAGCGAGACAGTGGCTGGGCATAGGCTGGACGCTCTGGACGGGGGTGGGTCTGGCACAAGGAGCGGGGGGGGGGGGGTACCTCCCCCCCTTCCAATGCATCCCTGCCCACGCCTTCCAATCCCTTTGATCCCGCACCAGACTGGCCACTGGCGCCCGGCAGGTCACGGGGGATCGGAGAGGGGCTGGATCACACTGCCTCGGACAGGGGGCGCGGCGGTTTCTGGCGAGGGATGGGGGGGGGGGGGGGGCTCTGAGGGGCACGAGATGACGAAATGAGGAGTAGGAAACGCCAGTGTCCCTGTGACGGGAAAAGGGTTAACTCCGGCGCCGCAGCCGCCGAATTTTTGTCCGAGGGGCCAAAAGTGGTCCGCAATTTCGGAAAAATCCTTCGTTCAAACAATGCCATGAGGCCCATCAAATTGATCAGTGAGATGTGCTGAACGCGAAGATGTACGCGGGGGGAGGGGGGGGGCAAAAATTGCCTTTTTTTTTTATTTTCAAATGGTCAAAATTGGTCAAAATTGGCCAAAGTTGGCTGGCCGAATGTTGTCATTGTCATTTTCATTGGGCGGGGGAGTTCACCCCCCCCCCCCCCCCTCTTTTTCCATTCCTGTTTCGTACTGAGCTGCAGTTTCGACAGTAGCGGGTCCTCCCGGGTGGTCCATGAAAGAGGGCTCGTTCTGAACGCACCTGGGTCCCCCCTGCAGGACACTAGTGGGCATGGCTTCGACTGGAAGAGCTATTTCGCAACACGGGGGGGGGGCAGGGCGTCTTTAGAATGATTAACACCCAGGAGGACCCCCCCCCCCGCTCAAAAGACGCCCTAGGGTGGGGGGTTTGTCTGGATGGGTCGGTGTCAGGCTCCAGATCCCTCCCCCTCATTGTAGTCGAAGCGTGCCCCAAATCGTCCACCGTCCAGCGATGTCTGTCAGAACGCCGCACCAACGCCAAGCCATCCCCCCCAAACGCGAGGGGGTCGACCGGCACATGGCCGGCGTCGTCTCATCCGCCGCGCTCGCCCCGCACGGCCCCACGCCGTTTGCCTCTGTGGTCCGGCAGGTACAACAGCAAGATCGACATGTGGTCTCTGGGGTGCATCTTGGCTGAGCTGTTCCTGGGGCTGCCCCTGTTCCCGGGGGTCAACGACTTCAACCAAATGGCCCGGATCGTGGAGATGTGCAAGTATGGGCCTGTGGCTGCGCCCCCCACGTGGCTGCATCATCGGGGGGGGGGGGGGCGCCGGAGGTGTGGGCCTATCTGCCCATGGGCCTGTGGCGAATCCCGTTCCTCCGCGGCCGGGGACACGCAATGGACACATTCAGACATTTTGTTTCGAAAAGCTCAGAACAGTGCGCCCCTCCGGAAGTACCAAACCGGCGCACTTACTCCGCCGTCATGGCACCCCCTGTAGAACGCCCTGCCCCGACACAATCTCTTTTGCCTCTTGGCGGGGGATGTCCGGATGTGGCGATGCCTGACGAGATTTCACTTTGGCCAAATTTTCGACCGACGGTCGCGATCCCACAATTCTTACGTCTTTGCCCCCCCCCCCCCGTCTCCGGGACAGCCGACCCCGAGTAGTCAAGCAGGACACGTCATCCGGGGGCTCCGTTGACACAACCAAAACATGTTCAGACCCACAGAGGGTCGGGATGTGCAGTGGTGAGAGGCCAACAGGCACCGCCAAAGGCAAACAACCGAATACCGAGGCCTTGTGCCACCCCCCCCCCCCCCCCCCAAAGGGATCAACCGCATCCGTCCCAAGAGCATTATCCAGCCAACATTTTTTTCCTGTGCGTTTGGGTGGTCATGAGGCCTGCCTCTGCAGGCAAGCCCCCATTACGCCACGTCCAACACGGTCCGTATGCACACCCTGTGCCCTACGCGAGTCCTACACAAGTCCTCCACAAGTCCTCAATTGGGACAGGCAATGTATTTCATGAGGGCTGTCTACCCAGATTTTGTTTTGTTAAGGACTGCCCTTAAGGACAGCCCCCAGGGACCGCTAACCGCCAACCGCCAACCGCTGCCAACCGCTAACCGCCAACCGCTGCCAACCGCCAACCGCCAACCGCTGCCAACCGCCAACCGCCAACCGCTAACCGCCAACCGCTGCCAACCGCCAACCGCTAACCGCCAAGATCCCTCCCGAAACCCCAAAGCACCGCGGACCTTACTGAGCCTTTACGGCAGCCCCCCGCCCCCCAGAGCTGCTCTGCTCGTCCCTTGCTCCGCCCTGCACAGGAACCCCCCCGACGTCGTATTGGAGGCCGGCAAGAACTCCTCCAAGTACTTCAAGCGGGTCCCCAAGGAGGAGCCCAGTGGCCACCCCCCCGCCGCGGACGCCGCGGCCCCGGGGGAGGGCCCGGGCTTTGAGGAGCCCGAGAAGAAGGAGGCCGCCGACCACAACACCGTCTGCGGGGCCCTTGCCGGAGCCCGGGCCTTCTCCTTCAACAACATGCTGTCGCTGGGCAGCAACCGCATCAGCCCCAACAAAGAGAAGGCGAAGCGAAAGAAGCCGAAGGAGGTGTGCGTGCGTCCGACCGGAAGGCCCCGCAACGGGGCATTGAGCTCCGGGTTGACGTCACAACAGCAGAGCCTCGATCCGGCCACACGCACTGTGACGAATGGGCGGAGTCTCGAAACCAGACAATCATCGTCCATCTGACCACAAAGTGTGACACGTCCCAGTGATGGATCTAATTTGTGCGCCACTCAGGGGGTGGGGGTGGGGGGGGGGGGGGGTAGTGAATTGTGACATGTCACAAAAAATACAATAGGCCATAGTGGGAAAACAGCTTTTCTGAAAATATTGTGACACCCAAAAGGCTCTGCGGTACTTCCTGAGGGCAGTGGTATTTCCTGAGGGCATGTGGGCAGGTTGCTGAATAGTTGTGTCTGTGCTTCTGACCTTGCTTCTGACCTTGCTGTTTTTTGTGACATGCATCCATCCATTGCATGCACAGCATAGAGATGAGACGCGGTGTCAACTGACACTGTGTTCTCTGTAGGCTCTGAAGACTGCCGATTTGTGGTACTGACAGTGACAGTGACAGTGAATGAGAACCCTGCTGCACAGTGACAGTGAATAAGAACCCTGGTGGACTACCCAGAAACAAAAAAAAACTGTTTGTTGTTGCCTGTACCCTGCTGCACACACATGCCTCTCTGGAAGGGTTGTCCTGCTTGCCTCCTGGTACCCTGCG